>JAYDZE010539581.1:0-14756 GCA_034509125.1 Monilaria moniliformis
TTAATTAAAAAAATTCATAAATTTTTTTGAACCCGATTGGCCCGACGGGTTAGCCCGAAATCCGAAGGGTTAGGGTTAGGGTTAGGGTTGTAAATTTATGACCCGACAAAATTTGAAACCCGAATAGCCCGCATCGAATAGCCCGACAAACCGAGCGGGTTGGACCGATTGACATCTCTAATATATGCATTCAAGGTGATTCAAATTCCCGATCCATTGATTAGAGGGAAGATGTTTTATCAACTAAATTGTTAATATTTTTTATTTTAAATATGTTTTGAAAGCATATTTATTTTTTATAATTGTGGCTAGAACTTATCCAAGTAGTCATAGGATGTCCATTTTTCATAATTAGTAAAAGGTCACTCTCACTCGCACAACAATTTTGGAGTTCCAATAAATCTGTGAATACTCCACACGTGCTGCCAAATCGCAGAAAATTGAACCAGTGTTCGCATTCATCCCCAAAAATAGGAAGAAAATTTCCTGATGTTTAAGTGCAAAACTAAACCAGTTCCCAAAAACTACATTTTGCAGATTGATAAGGTACAACTCCTCAAAGCGCGGGGAACAACACGCAGCACTTGTCAGGAAGCATGGCAACTGCAGCTGAGCATCTTGTAGTCGTGGCAAACCGCAGCACAGCTGTTGTATTGTGAGAAAAACACGCAGTCGCTCTGCTTTCCGAGGTTAACTCCCGCCACCGACATCACTGTATAAAGAAGTTGGCATAACTCGGATTTTGTATTTTGCTAGCACAATTTCAGCTTATTCCTTTTCTTTCTTATTTTTTCTACTGTTTGGGTGAAAAATTTTGTGGCTGGAAGACAGACTAACTGGAGTTGTTGGAAAATGAAGGTCTTGTTCTACTTCTGCTGCATGTTGTGTTATCTATAATCATGATTGTGATTTGATGAAGATATGAAATAGTTTTTCGGGTTTACGTGTATGTATGATTAATTGGAACGTTGAATTTGGGGTAGGGCTAGTATGAATTCATTTGGAGCAGTTCTTGGTATGTTCTATGGTTAATAGTTGGGTTAGGCAAATTAATTTTCTTGAAGATTCATATTATGCAAATGTTCGCTTTTATATGCTCCCTACTTAATGCTTTTAATTTTAGTAGCAGATGACTTTCTTGTTATCCATGTGTCTGGATTTGGCGATTGAACTGTCGAAAAGGGGCATACATTATAAGCAATTAGTTGAGTTTAGCGAGATTTGGAGGATACACGTGTGATTATGCTGCCTTGCAGCGGATGATGATTGCAAGTAAATTGATTTAGTTGGTTTGTCTTAATTTGCTCAAGAGTGTGTTATTGCGAATTTAAGGTTCATGAGACTAGATCTCACGCTTATTCCTCTGGAAATGAGGAAAAGGTGACGACAAGGAAGCAGAAGGCTGAGGCCAAAGCAAATGAAGGCGAATCTGAGCATTCGCCAAAGAAGGCCAAAACAGAGACAGAGGAGAGAACCAAGAATGTGAAGAAGGAAAAAACTGAGAACGAGGGAAGAGCCAAGGATGCGAAGAAGGAAAAGACCAAGAACGACATGGGCGAGAAAAATGGGAATGAGAGGTCGACTGAGGAGATCATAGCAGAGTTTGAGAAGTTCTGTAAAGCCATGAGCGAGCATCTATCAATTCAGCAGATGCGTGAGATTCTGGAGGCGAATGGCCAAGATGCAGGCGGATTGGATGATGCTGTAGTCCCTAGATGGTAAGTGATCATAGTTTTTTTCCTCTCTTTTTTTTGATTAAAAAAAAAACGGACAAGATCATTTCTCTCATGGAATTCTGTCCATAGTTATTTTACAAATAGTGTACTTTACACTTGAAATGCAGTCAAGATGTCCTATTTTATGGGCCGTTAGACGATTGTCCTGTTTGTGGTGGCACTTTGAAGATCTTCGACAGGAACTTTTCATGCTCAGGTGTATATACCGAGTGGTCTACATGCACTTTTGCCACTAAAGATCCTCCCCGAAGGAATGAGCCGACTAAACTGCCAGACTCTGTCAAGGATTCCTATGTTGCTGAAGTAAATTTCTTGTTTATTACCCTGTCTCAATCTGATTTATACATAGTGGGTTGTCTGTGTGAAAATTGTTTCTTGTTGGTGTAGTTGCTGAAAAAGCACCAAGATCCTAAATCTCGCCCTCGCACAGTTCCTCCCGCTGAAAAACCTTTGAAGGGCATGATGATTTCTCTGGCAGGCCGTTTGACACGAACACATGTATGTGCTCTAGTTGTTCTGACCCAACTCTTGGTGTTTTGCTGCGTGTCTACTGATTTTTTAGTATGTTCTCTTTGTCTGGTACAGCAATATTGGAAGTCAAAGATTGAGAAGGCTGGAGGGAAAGTTGCCAACTCAGTGATGGGTAAGTATATTGAGAGCTTGCTAGTTTATGATACTGTTGCGCCATCTTTAGGCACTAAGTAGGGTGTGTGCCAATTTGCAGGGGCGTCTTGCCTGGTTGTGTCTCCAGCTGAGCGGGAACGTGGTGGCTCTTCCAAGTTGACTGAAGCAATGTAAGAATTCTTGAGCATTTCATTTTATCTGTCTGCTGATAGGTCTTTGGAGTTCAGAGGATTTGATGCTTGTGATTTTGCTTCAAATTCAAGTGTTTGTGACATGATTTCAGGGATAGGGGAATACCAGTAGTACGTGAAGCTTGGTTAAGCGACAGTATTGAAAAGAAGGAGCCTCAACCACTCGGAGCCTATGACATCGCTAGTGATCTTTCTGTAGGTGGAAAAAGCATCCCCTTGTATCAGCAGGATCCTTCTGAGGAGGCTCTTGAAACCATTACATCTGAGGTATTTGACAGCTCTTTGTTGCTTATTGCTTATTTGGTATCTGAGGAGGCTCTTGAAACCATTATATAGCTTGTTTCTTAATTGTTTGGTATTTCAGCTCAAGGTATATGGAAAGAGAGGTGTGCATAAGGACACAAAGTTGCAGGATGTTGGTGGACATATTTTGGAGAAGGATGGAATCTTGTACAATTGCGCCTTTGCCCTTTCGGATAAAGGGGCGGGCTTAAATGAGTATGGATCCTTTGTCTCACTTACTATTATCGATTGCTACTCTGTTGTTTGCTGATCAATTGATCCAACATAGGTTTTGCATTATGCAACTGATTACTATACCTGAAGGCCAGCTTTACATGTACTACAAGAAGGGCAGGATAGGTGATCTCGATGGAGCGGATGAGAAGTTGGAGGAGCGGGACAATGTCGATGGTGCAATCAAAGAGTTCGCCAAACAATTTGAAGGGGTGACTGGTAACAAGTTCGAACCATGGGAGAGAGAGAAGAAGATACAGAAGAAACTTCAGAAGTTATTCCCCATTGACATGGTGCGTGCTTACACCGAGCAACTGCAAAATCGATGATTGTACTTTTAAGAATAGAATGTAAGGTATTCTGGTTTGTAGGACGATGGAGTCGAGGTGAGACATGGGGGTCTGGGATTGAGACAACTTGGCGCTGCCGCACTGCACTGTAAACTTGAACCGAAGGTTGCAAATTTCATGAAGGTCCTGTGTAGTCAAGAGATATACAGGTAAGTTGCGAAGTTAAAATTGGATTAGCCAACAGGGATATTTACATGTCAGTAGCCAACATGGATATCAACTCGTCTCCCTCTTATAATGAGGGTGCTAAGGTGTAGTTCGTAATGCAGGTATGCTATGATGGAAATGGGGTTGGATTTTCCGGACTTGCCTCTGGGTATGGTTACTGAGATACACTTGAAAAGATGTAAGAGCTTCTCGATCTCTTGCTTTATTATCTGGATTATTGGTGACAGTTCTGACTGTAATGGTGCCCAGGTGAGGATACTCTACATGAATTTGCACAGACCCTAAGGACGAGCAAGGAGACGGGGCCGAATAGGGATGCCTTATGGGCCGATTTTAGCCAGCGAATGTTCACTCTTCTGCCTAGCACGAGACCCTATGTTTTCCGGGATTTCACAGACATAGCTGATTATGTGAGCACTTTCAACAGTGCTCAAACTACAAATATCTTGACCGTTGACTTTCTGATCCTAATTTGAAAAGAACGATGCAGGGAGCAGCTGCAGTGGAAACGATCAGAGATATAAATGTAGCTTCACGACTCATAGGCGACATGTCTGGTTCTACTCTCGATGATCCTCTGTTCGATCGGTACAAGAAGTTGGGATGCTCTGTTTCTCCAGTTGAAAAGGACACTGACGACTACAAGATGGTAGCTAATTATCTGGAGAAAACCTATGAGCCCATTAAAGTTGGGGAGATTGTAAGTTCGTGACTGTCTTACTAATCACCCACCCTAGTATCAATACACGAATCATCGTGATCACAAGTTGTCTTTTCCCAGAGTTATGGAGTATCAATTGAGGATGTCTTCTCAGTTGAAGTGAGCGCTGGCCCCTCCTTTGACGAAATCAAGAAGCTACCCAATAAAGTCTTGCTATGGTGTGGTGAGTATTAGAGATGGTTACACTGTTTGATTGCATAGTCAGAGTCCTAAGCTTATTTCTCGTCGACATTGTTAGGTACACGAAGTTCCAATTTGCTGCGGCATCTGGAAAAGAGTTTCTTGCCTTCGTTGTGTTTTCTGCCTGTTCCTGGATACATGGTAAGGTTGCTAGAAATAGTGAGAGTACATTCAGAGTTTTTGAGTTCCTCGAGTTGTTGTCGCTGATACACGGATATCCGTTCTTAGTTTGGGAGGGCTATAGTCTGCTCAGATGCCGCAGCAGAAGCGGCCGCGTACGGCTTCACGGCAGTGGACAGGCCAGAGGGATTTCTGGTGTTGGCAGTTGCATCTTTAGGTGAAGAAGTTACAGAGCTAACTGGTGCTCCAGAGGTACTTATGCTAATTACTAATCTCATATGTTTATACATGTTTCAATTTTATCATGGTATTGTCTTCTAATCAAATCAAGCGTGGCCTGTGGTGTGCAAAGGATGCGGCAGAATTGGAAGAGAAGAAACGCGGGGTGATTGGGCGGGGGAGGAAGAAGACAGATGAGTCTGAGCATTTTATGTGGAATGATGTCAAGGTGCCCTGTGGTAAGCTAGTCCCATCGGAGCACAAGGAGAGCCCTCTCGAGTACAACGAGTATGCTGTCTACGACCCACACCAGGTGGTGCCCCCGAACCGAACCTTGGTCTGGCAATGAACTTGCATTGAACACTGAATATATTCTAATGTATTTGTCGTGTGGTGCTTGTTGTTTGTTGTTCAGGTGAGTATAAGGTTCTTGGTGGCTGTGAAGTTTGAGGAGAAGGACGTCGAGTACGATACTGCTTCTCCCTGAGTGCCGTCCAAAGTCGGCTATCCGAGCTAAATATATAAGTACATGTTTTTTGTTTTTGTTTTTGTTTCTGTTTCTGTTTCTTCCTCCTCCATCTAGATGAGGAGAAGTGGTTCATTTTGGGTGTCCAAGTGTTTAAGGTTGAGGTGATGGCATGTCTTTGCTTGTTTATAGATGGCATTACCTACAAATGGCTGTTTGTACGAGTCATTTAGATGTAGATATGGATGCAGAAGTAGTCATTTAGATGTAGATATGTATGTTGAACTATCATCTGTTTCTGCTCTTAAGTTTCTTTGAATCTCTCTTGCTGTTGCTATAATTGCTGCCTTCACTGTGAGCATATCTCCGTTTAATGAGCTAACTGATTCTTAAAAGAAACAAAGAAACAATTCAGTCTAATAAATAACGGAGCGTCAAATGCCGTAGAAAGTGTCTTGCAAGTTATAAGAAAGAGAGTGCCTCTAACTCGGGAACACCCATAATTTCTCCTTCCCTGTCCTCTTTTCCTTTTCTCTTTTCAGAGAACTTGACAAAAGTGTTAAGTATTGTCTTATGTATGCATGTAGCTGTTCGAATAAATCATCAATGCTTCTGTCCTATACATATGTGAAATGTGATCTTGGAGCCGAATAACTATACGATTTTCAGGTGTTCCACCAGACAAATTTTATCAGGGCATCCTAGGCATGGAATTCTGTAGTCACTTGACTACATGTATATTTTAACGGCAAAATCAAGCGTTTTTAGGAGTAATAGTGTTCAACTTGAAGTTTAAACTGTTCAAGAATTTGGCCTGTGAAAAGTTGTATAAGTTTGTCTCTTCCTTTTTCGACTTTGATGTCTATTTGGCACAAATAGATGATCAAGCAGCAACGATCCCGAAATAAAATCAGGAAGCATTTATATACGAAAACGCTAAATTAAGCCTCGCAGGAGTCGATTACAGCAGAAGCTACGGATGTGATTTTTTTGAGGTAAGTGTTACAAGATGTGGTGAATAGTTAAAAACGTGTAAAAATTCTTTAATTTCACTCTACAATTGAGCAGCAAAGCAAGACGTCAACAACCTCATCTTCGAAGGTGACACATCACACACAAAACTACACAACAAAACAATCCACCATTTTACACTACTCAAACAAGCACAGACAGATACATCAATGGTACACTACAAAAGGGGGAAACTTGAACTTATCTGAGACATACGGCACCGCCGCCTCCGATCCCGCCATCAAATCTCCATAGAACTGATACTCCGCCTCATAATCATGCAGCGAGAGCTCCGCCTTCTGGTTAGTATGGTAATGATGCCTCGCCGCTCGCGATTTCCCGAACCCGAAGATGCTCACCCTTTCGCACACTCCCAGCGCCAGCATCACCGCCTGCATCCCTGAGGAGTAGTGGAAGTTGGCGGCGTCGTGAGACGCCGCCCACTCCGTCGGATCTTTCCCGGTCATCGTCACGAACCTCTTCAATGTGTAGTACTTGACTATTCTCGCGCACAGCGTGTCGAATCGGGGATCGGTGACGATCAATGGGGATTTGTGAGAGGCGTTACAGACTAAATAGTCCAGGAAATGCGCAGGCTGGCATATGTACATGATCATGGAGACGTTCATGCCGTAGGGGTGGCAGAAGCAGCCCTCTCTGCGAGCGCAGAGATGTAAAATGTTGCTGTTGGCGAAGGAGATGTTTGTTTTTGAACCTACATTGCGCTCGAAGCCTCTGATTCGAGCGTTGTTTAACCGGATCACGGCTTCGTGGCTGTCGATCATCTTGCCGTAATCGGATTTCAGTAAAATTCCACTGTTGCCGACGACGGCGCAGCTTTTGTACTTCTCTGTAGATCGTTGCACGCCATTGAAATGATCGATCGAGGATTTAATCTCATTCGCCAGCTCCGACATTATATCTGGGTGGAAAAACCTACGATTCCTCGCCCAATCGCCCAAATGTCGCCGGAAGCTCTGCCAGAGGCGTTGAAACTCCGGCGAGCGGAGCTGAAGCGGCATCCCCCGCGACGTTCGCAGCCTAACATCGATGTGGTACTTCCCCGAAGAGAGGAACGAGCGCTGCCGGCCGCGGCTGGCGAAGTTCCCCTCCAGTAGATCCTCGATCTCCTTCTTCAGTTTGGCCTCGGCGACGTCGACGGCGGCGAATCGCAAAATTGTTTCGTTGAACAGTGGGATTTTAGGGGTTGGAGGAGATGCGGTTTCGTATCTGAGGTAGAAGGAGCCATTCTGATGAAGCACGACTCTGAGGGTTAGGGTTCCGGCCAAGACAACGAGCAATAGCACGGTGTAGAGCGGCCGCAGAGTGCGCTTCATCGAGTGGTACATTCTAGACGGATCTAGAAAATCCAAATTTCCAAGCAGATTATGTGGAGGAATTTTGAGGAGATAAGGAGGGATCTGTTGTGATTCATGATGAGAGGGGGAGTGAGAAAGAGAGGCGCAGAGGCATTGGCTTTGAGCTTGCAGAAATGGTGAATGTCGGCGGGGATTGTATATTTGATTTTTATAGTGGTGGGAGCAGGAAGATGGGGCTGCAGAGAGAGAGAGAGAGAGAGAGAGAGAGAGAGAGAGAATAAAGTTTGTTTAGGTTTGTGACTTGAGTTTCCAACTTTCTAGTTCACTTTCTTAATGATGGGGATTTTTGGGGGGAGGTTTAACTTACGCTATTTGAAATCGGTATTTGCCTTTCACGAATCACAATATCGAGGTTTAATCTCATTATGTAGTGTTAATTAATCATGATGTGAAATATATGTGGATTCGTGAAATATAGTGTAATTTATGTTGATGTACAATGTTTCAAATGTTATATTCTAATTACAAATGAGGCGAAAGATTGTGCTACATTTGATAATTAATTCTAATTATAATATGTAGTGTATATATCTAGGGCTGGCAAATCGTGCGGATTGGGTTGTTATCGGGTCGACCTGATAACGATCCAACCGATAAGGTCAAACCCGAGCACGATCTATTAAGAAAATCTCCAACCCGAACACGAACCCGACCTGCTAAATTCAAACCCGAACACGACCTGCACACGATACGAATCTGTTAACGACACAAACCTATTCGTGTTGACACGACACGCTAACAATACGATAAGAACACGAAACTGTTAGTGACACATTAACGTAAATGTTTACTTATAGTAATTTTCTGAATAAACATATAAAAAATAACATAAAATGCTTAATAATAACATTTTATTGGAGAATATAGTTAAAATAATCACTTTGTAACACTTTTGAACTGCTCTCATGTGACTGATAACTCATAAATCATATGAAAAAAGATATTACGGTAAGAATTTGAAGTTGTAGACTACTCCAAAAGAAATTATTTAATATTATATTGTATTGGCAAAGACGAAAAGAATAAACAAAGGGTCGCTCCACTTTTCTTGTAACCTAATTAGATTAAATGTTAAGAATTAGACTTAAAAAAGAAATCATTTTTTCCGATGCAGCAAATAAGTCAAAACTCAAAAATAAATTCTTGATTGTGATTTACGAGAATTTCACCTTTTGAAAAATAATTAAAATTTTGGTTATCACTCTATGCGACGGCTGAGACCATGCTGGTTTATAATTAAGATTTAATGTAATAATTTGTTTGTTTTCTACGTTTCTAACAAGGTTTGCTTAGTGAAGGCCGCTAAAATATTTGTTCATTTTTCTGAAAAAGTAAACTAATGTATTGATAAAATTTCTAAGATTGAAATACTGCGGGTACTTAAAAATAAAATAAAAAAAATAGGCAGATAATTTTTATTTATTTTGCTTGCGTTTATTTTTTGCCAACTCTAACAACAATATTAGTATTGAATTATCCAATTTATTGTCACGTTGTAGACTGAATTCGTTGGGAAGTGTAATAATTACTAATTTGCATCTTCCCTCATTTAATTATTTTCCAAAAATAGATATATATACATATTCACATCTGTCGATGCATTAATTTTGTTATCTAATCATTAATTTCACAATTTATTGCCAATACAAATTATTCGCATTCAAATTTGTGACGATTCTCCATATATGGCAATGGTCTGAGAGGATTATTATTATTATTATTAATATTAATATTATTATTATTATTATTATTATTATTATTATTATTATTATCATCATCTTTATCTTTATCATTATCATTATCATTATCATTATTATAGCAAAGTAAAACCATCATGACGTTATGCACGCAATATTACGAATTCTACCACTAAAGTTAGCAAGAATATAATCATATCTAATCATTGATCTTGAATATTGACATAAATCGTTTATTATACTTTATCTTAAATATTTCATCATAACTAGTAACTAGCATAAGCAGGCATGCCTCGAGCCCCTTTCCCCCTACCACCAAAAAAATAAAAATAAAAATAAAAAACTAAATTACTAATGTGAAAGGTCAAATCGAACCGAGCAGTTGAATTTTCTTTTCAGAAAAATTAATTCAATTAAATTCATAAAAAATGAATTATACCACCCCTGCTCCAAATCATATCATGTGGTTCAAGTTTAATACTTGCACAAGAATTGCGACTAATATAGAACCCTATTTTTGAAATAGAAGATGAAATACGATTTTATATATTTATTATTCTAAATACAATATTCAAATCATGTTCCATTCCTACCTATATTTTATGGTGGTCAAACTCAAAATTTAAAAGGATGAGTTTCAACTTTCAAATTCAAGTATCATGCGCACTCACGCCATGAAACCATCATAGTCTTTTTGGTCCATGATTAGGTCAAATGATTCATGCACACTTTACACTAAATTTAGTGATACAAAGTTATCCACAACCTTAAAATATGACTACGACTCGCAGTATGTTGGTGAGACGTTTTTCCTCAATTCAGATAACCTAGAGACTTAGTATGTGAGTGTGTTTTTATTACTTTGGTAATAAAAATCTTTTTTAAAAAACCTTCAAATATGTCAATCCCCACTTAGGGAAATATTAAACTACAGACAAGGAAGGGAATCTAAGGTATCATCTACTTTGGACAATAGTTCAGATAGATAAAACTAATATAAACTAGTCTGTTGCATACAAGGGCATACAAAAGCAAATGAAGAAATCAAATAACAAAATCATGAGCATGTCTTTGTCCATCTTGTAGAGACTCCAAACAAGCAACAAGGGGAAGGTATTGTTTACCGGCTATGCAACAGCTACGACATAAGCGTTCCAAGAATCCTGCTGCTGGAAGCTCGTAGCCTCTTCGTACTTTATATCTCGTCCGGCTGAGAACCCATCCGTGCGCCTAATTTGTCCGCTGTCGGGCATACTGCGTATCCAGAAGTGAACTGAGCAGAATCCAGCCTCTTCCAAGCAATCTTTAACTTCGGGCAATGACCATCTAGAAAAAGTAGAGAGTTCAGCTATGACAGCGTATGCTATTTTTATCCTCATTAACAGGATAGAACCGAGCTTACAGTCTCCAGCTGTAGCTAAATGCATGTCGAATCTTCCTTTGCTGCTTGTGGAGGTTGTAGTGTAGACTGATTCTCGTTTTCCTTTGAATTATGTCGAATTCAGCTTGCTCCCAGACATACTGTAAAAGACATGGTACGGGTGATTATAATAATCATTCTGGTGAAAAAAATTATGTTCAGGAGGCCTATTTTAGCATAAACCAGTTCAAGAGTTGTGGATTCTTGAATTGAGTGAAATAAGTCCGATGAGGCTATGATAAACAGATCACAAACATAACATTTTCATGCTATGTTCTTTACGGACCCTCATAATGATGTGAGTCTGTAGAAGACTTTTCTATAAGCAGAACCAAATATACCTCTGCAGAGTGCCTAGTCATGAAAAGGTAACTTGACTTGGTACGCAACGCAAGATGTGATTCGTCTAGCAAAATGACTAACTGGGATTTCCTAAATTTGTCATGTTTTGAGCTGAAAGTGTGAATACACATGGTGAGGTATCTTAAGTCCTACTTCAAGATTGGAAAATGCAATCATAACCACGAAAGTTGAGGGCTAAACTTGACATTTAAAGAATGCATGCTCTTAGAATAATCGTAGGGTTTTTCAGGATTGGGAATGACTTACTGTAAAATTAGGAAATCTCCTCTGAAGCCGTAGCACACCCTCTGAAGACGTGCCTCCATATAAATCCATCACAAATATACCACCTTTCCGGCTTAGGGTATTGAGTGCGTGCTTGAAGTACAAAATCAGCTCTTTACGACTGTGCAGGCAGCAGCAACTGTAGTTAAAAGCACACACTATGTCTCTAGGAGGCAATTGAACATCGTTTAAGGACTTAGCATCTTGGTCGGCCTTAGCACTCTCCTCTACACAAGAACTCGTTGTGCCATCCGTTGACTCACCTTCATTATCTTCCAAAGTCATTGTCTGCAAAATTTCATCAGGGCCAAAGTTAACCAATTTTGATTCGAGAGGTTGCAAGACATTTCCGTGAAACAGGGATATTCTGGAGCGGACATCAGGCCCGATTCTGTTGACATTGTTCTCCAGACACCAGTTCAGTGCCTCGACGTCTAAATCTAAGCCTATGGCAGTTCTTCTAGCATCACCATGAAGCCATTCTACACTGGCAAATGCATAAGATAGGAAGGATTACATCCTTGTTACGGCCACACATGACAAACAAATATTTATAACGAGTGCTACCAAATCAATGAGAAACACAAAAAACTTCCTAAATTAACAGTACATTAGTTGATAGAAAAATGATTTGGAGGCAACAAAACTACATGAACATACAAGTTAATGGCTTGTCAGACAATAATAGCAATAGTACGTGTTAGCACTTCCATACATGAGCTACTTTATACATGCAGCAATGCTTCTATGTTATAGTAAGTTAGTAACTACAACAATAACATGATAACATCATAAATGCATGACCAGATGCAAAATTACCATATCTACAACTAATAACCACCTCTAAATCCAAAGAAGTCGCGAGACTGAAAGTACAAGTAAACACGAAACCATCTTAGCTGGTTAGACTGACTTCAGATCATCTATTCAAGAACAACGTCAAATCGAATATCTAGCAGTATAACCAGCCAATATGCAAAGCATTGTATTGTTATAAACTGAGCAACAATTAAGTTTCATTCTATGGTCAGGTCAAACACCCTCCTTATTCATCACATCACAGAAATACATTGAACAAATCATTTAATACACACACAAATCAATTACCAAAAAAAAGAAAGATTTAGGGCAGTGTTCAATATACCTCAAAAGAGCAGTGCCACAAAAGTCTTCTTGTAAATGGATGGGCGCCCTCCCACCCACATACATCAAAAAGAACTTCTGCAGATAGCTAATATCCCCTTTTGGCGACTGCAATTCAAGTAACACATATTATTCCATCTAATGCAAGAATCATTAAAACATAACAAAGAACGAAAACGATGCATATAAAGAAAGCAAGCCTCTGCTGTAAAGAGAAAAATCTTGCAAAATGGGTCGTGGCTCACCTGCACGGACTGTTGATAAAGGGAGAATTTTGAGGGCAGCCCACTGTCGATTTCTGCACTTATCTCAGAACCCTCATCTTTTTCTTGATTATTTTCTTCTTCTTCTTCCTGCGATTCTTGGTCGGAATCGGAGAGAGCGGAAGGAGGGTTTAACGGGTAGTCATTAATCTCTCCTTCTTCATTGTCTTGAAGAGTGTAGGATGATTTTTTTCCTCGGCGGTGATTGACGCTTTGCTTCTTCCCGTGTTTTCCCATTTCCGGTCAGCCGTCGTCAAGTTGGGTTGAAGAGGCGGCGTTAGGCAGCTCGGACTGAATTTATGGTTCGAGTGGTTAGTTTTTCCAGTCTATTGTTTAGCCCGCTTTGGTATGTTTTATTTTAGGGCAAATTGCCAGAAAAACCACCAAATTTGGTACAAGTTTTAAAATCAGCCGATTATATCATAACTTCAACAATTTCCGCAATTGTCCCATGATGCTTGATTTAGGCAACTGGCTGAGCCCAAATAAATACTCATGCAAGGTTGAGATAAGAAAGCCCAATATAGCGCCTGCTTGCACCATTTCCATTTTCAAGTCAACTATTCATTTTTCTAAAGAGAAAGTCAACTGTTCATCAAGCGTGTAACATCCCAGGCAATTATTTGTCATCGAATTTTGTTGTATACTCTCTAACGAGTCAACTTCAATCCAATACCAACCCCTCTCTTTTTCTTCAATTCATTATCTCCCAAATCGACCCTATAATAGCTATCGAGTACGGACAGTGGGCCGTCGCCAATGACAATGCCAGAATCTATATCAAGACTTTCCTGTTGACATGAACGCGCTCAAATGTTTCAATACTTGTGTCGGGTCGTGCTTGAAGAAAGAGGATTCAGCGAGTTGGCCCGGCCCAATACCAAGCCCGGTGTATTATGTTGAATTGAAATATTGTTTGCTTTGTTTTCGAGTATGAGGAAAGATTATGATATTTTTCTTTTATGTTATTTGAGTGAATAATGTAAATCACTTCCCATTTTTACATACCAATATTTGGCATGTTCTTCAATTAATACATATAAGTTTGAGGACTTCATGGATTTCTTTTCCTATTGGACCGGATGATAAAGTAATTGAAGGAAATAAAATATTCATTTGAGATGCTGGATTGCAAGGTAGGATTTGAGGCAGACTACGATTAATACTTAATTCAATCTCAATTTGCTTGTCGTCACTTGTTTCAGCTTATTGAATTAGACTCAAATAATAAACATATAGTTTTTAATTTATTTCTCTCAAAACCATTTGTTTTTCTAGACCCAAATTAGGCGATTGCGTGAGCTCATTTTTTATTTTACTTTTTATAGTTTTTAATCTTAATTTCTTATGTTTTAGTATAATTTTAAGATTATTAATTAGGGTTCACCGATCCATGTTAAGGTTTATAATTATTTTATTATGTTTAATTGTCATATGCTTAGTTCAGAAATGATCATTTTAGTTTATATTACTCCAAAATTATGGTATAGTATAATTTTTGTGATAAATGTTAATCATATATAATAAATATTACTGAAATAATAAAATTGTTAATGGATATCGCGGAACACAAAGAAGCCCAATATAGCGCGCGTGCTTGCACGATATTCATTTTCAAGTCAACTACTCATCACGCATGTAATTCCCCCTAACCTTAAAAAACATGCAATTTTGAAATTTTTGTTTAATAATTAATATTCTCCAACGAGTCAACCTTTGATCCAATAAAAACCCCAATTTTTTCCACGATTCATCATCTCCGAAATCTACCACCGGGAAAAGTAAATTATCGGCGACGATGTACAGTGATAGGATATGGGCCTTCGGCCCAATACAAGACCGGCCCAGTACAAGACCGGCCCAAGACCCACCTCAGCACAGCCTAAAGGAAGACCGAACTCAGGCTTGCAGCTCGGCAAAGGGAC
>JAYDZE010539592.1:0-14754 GCA_034509125.1 Monilaria moniliformis
ACAAAATGATATGGAGCGAAAGGGAATTACCTTACACTTATCAATGCTTACAAATTCAACATGCTTTTGTCCAGATGGTGTTACACGTGAGCAGTTGGGAATTCCAACTAGTGCAAGAACATCTGCTAATTTGGCCCCACCCCAAACAGCTAAAGTGACATTCATAAAGTCACGAATCAAGATATAAGCTTTATATGCTAGAGTATTTGTCACAGAGCATATAATGAACTCATGAACAAAACTGCTCCAGATCAATTCAAACTAACAAATTTTCTGGCAATCGTCTCAGCTAGAAAGCAGCAACAATAAGGAAAAGCTGTGGAAATAAATAAACCATTTTCTGTAACTGGCCCATTTCAAACTTGGGAAAATAAAGCTAGCACATAATGCTGATAAATCTAGTGCACTTAGCCTGGGACTATAGATGTATGTTCAAGCAAGATCACCAAAAATAAAAACACATTTTCAAGCAGTCACATCCACCATCTAAGAAAGTTTGGGTAGCAGCATTTTCTAAAATGGCTAGGAAATTATTCACGCAAAAAACAGAGAATGTGGCTAACAATTTTGAGTGAAAAATCTTTCTAAAGTGAATCCCCTTACAGAATCCAAATCCTTGATCATCTTGTAAGAAATCTAATTTAAAAGACGAAATATACAGATGTAAGATCCAAATGACCTGAGAACATAGAAACAATACCTTTAAGATGATCATCTTTGCATAGACAAAAATTTTATGGAGTTGAGTCCAACATCGACTCCAACACTTACCATTTCCTATCGCAGCAACATCCCATCCAACTCCTTTGACCGGCCGAGTTTTGCTCATGGCAGTCCTCCTATTGCCAGCACACTGTGAATAACACAGTTACATAAACTATCATTTGGAAGAAGAAAAAAAAACTCCCATAACTGTTATGAACAATTCCATAGCGATAAGCAAACCCACAATATACAATGAACTAGTCTCAATGACTTCAAAGCTAAAACTAAGAGAACAATAAGTTTGTTTTGCCTAGATACGAAAAGCTAATATTAGTAACTAATCTAACTAGGTATCTCAACCCCTTTCATATCCCGGGGGATATACTGAACAAGAAATGGTCATTAACACCTCCAGTGGCCAATATATAACCATCTCCCAGCATAGTATAAAAGCAGGTAATGAAAGCCCAAGATTCACTAAAACAAGAAGGTCAAATAAACAAACCTGTAAAGTGGCAGTGATATTATATTTTGGAAGTTTCCTGTTAATCATTAGACAAAATTAGCATCGCACAAAAGAGTTTGGATTGACAACAAGGCCAATAGATGATCACTCACCAAATATCTTTCATGAACAGTTCTACTGGACTTCCTCTTAGACCAGTGATAGAAACACTATATCTGATTGGCCAAAACGGATAAGTAAGCGAAACTTTGCATTAGGATATCGACCATACACAGTAATGAAAAGGCAAATTTACTTGTCTAAGTCATCCACAACTGGAATTGGACCATGGTTCCTCTTATAGAAGAACTCCACAGGCGTGATGTAAGATGAAACTAAATCTTTTCGCCGCGGCTCAGCATTAAAAGGTTCCTGAATATTTAAAAAAAAAAGTATAATGTGACATTTACTTCTTCTTCTCTTCTGTAATGAACTTATAACATTGCACAAGCTAACTACATTCAGCATAGGAAAAACAAAAACATAGTATAAAACTACAATCATTTACAATAATAATGTCGACTATTTTGTTGCTGTATCATATTCTTCATAAGCTTTCTCTCAGCTTGTATTGCATTTACATCGATTTCTCTGCAAAAATTATACCGGAAAACACACTAAAATTCTTTATCGTTTATGGTCATAATTCAGATATTAATTCTCCTTAAAAAGAGATGTCTGATTAAATACCATCCAATATAATATGTTGTGGCATTTCAATCACGTATTTTACTTCACCAAAACACAAATCAAATCACTTGATACAAATTTAATATTGGATTTCAACGACTCCATAAATCCATGGGAAGCATACAAAACAAGAAATATATGAGATGAAACTCCAGCAAACACAACTCCAAAATTTAATAGAGTTTCACCTTGGAATTAATTGCGAGAGAAGGGTGACGCGAAGGCTCCTGCGAGTAATCAGAAGGTCCCCTCAATCCAGGCATACTGCTGAAGATTTTCTACTCTCCCAGCTCAGTTCAGTGTGTGTAGTGTGTGAAAATGGGGCAGAGGTTTTGGGGATATCTGACAAGAGTCACAACACGGTCCCACTTAGAGGTTTTCCATTGGATTAAGGTGGCTGTGAGATTGGTGTTTGCCACCAACGTGTGACTGTAGCTTATCCTTCAATTCTATGGGTGGGTTTTGCAGCGTTGGTTCCGTCGCTCTTTACCAATGCGGCGATTATTTGGAATTTATTGGTAATCCATATACAAATACGTCCAAAATATCTAAATTTATATTACAATAGTAAAAAAGTATTTTATTAATATGAAAGTATAAAAGATATTTATTAATATAAAAAAGAAAAAATTATCAAACTTATTATTTATCATATAAGTCATAATACGAAATGCTTTTAACTATGAATTAGTGATTTTCTACTATTATTTACAGTTTGAATAATCTAAATTGTAAATTAGTGATTTTTTTTGTTACAATTCACAATTATGAGTATTTTTAATTGTAAATTAATGTATTTTTGTTATAAATCATAGCTTTAAATATTTATCGTTGTGAGTTTAATATTTTTAGCTATAATTCATAACTTCAAATACTCTCATTTAATTGATTAATTTTTAACTTTTCTTTCTTATTATGATAAACACCATTCACCTTTTTAAAATGAGAATGGATTATTTGGGATATTAACTCAACAAATATTTTAGATAATTTCTCAACCGCTTTAGTGGTTGAGTTCATATATGCTAAGATTATATATAAGTTATTATGTAAAATTCTGATGATTTTTATATTTTAAGATTTGGTTGTAAGTTGTATGTACTTATTATTTCTAATGTATGAAATTATGCAAGACTATAAGATAAATAGAAATATTAATTCAAAGTCATATTTTAATAATGCATGTTTATAATTTTCGATGGTTTTATAGTACGTGAATTTGATTATGATTTGTCCGGTGATAATGCGACTTAGCTTGTTTCTTTATTTATATGATTATTTAGTAGAGTAAGATTATAGTTCAAAAATACACGACTTACATATTAATGAAACATAAAGTGATTATAAAAAAATATCAAATATAATGGGACACTTAAAAAATATACGGATCAAATCATATCATTTTTATTAAAGATATTTTGTAAATACGAAAGAGTTAGAGCAGCCGTAGCGGCGGATCTTCACACGAGCCACCCGCACTTTCCCTTCGATGCCCGCACCCAGCCGCCGCGCGCTCGTAATTTTATTTAATGTAATTTGAAGGAAAAATTAGGATTCATTTATGATTTTAATTAATGTAATTTTACTGCTTTTAATAATGTAATTTAGGAATTTAATTATGTATTTTTTATGTTTTCCATAATGTAATATTATAATTTTAATTAATGTATTTTTTGAATTTCTAAAATATAATTTCCAATTTCCTTAATATTATTAATTTTGTGAAATGAAAATCAAATTTAAATTTTGATATTGAAAATGATATGAATTTATGAAATCATTAAAAAAATAAGAGATGAATAGTGTAAGGAAAAGTTAAGACTCGGCCGCTGTAAGTTGACGCAGACCCATGAATAACGTAAGGAAAATGGTAAGGCTCGGCTGTCACTGTGGATGCTCTTAGTTGATAAGAAATGAAAAAATGTACTGTTTCGTGTGTAAAAATAATTGTTTGACCTAGTAGCACTTGTGAAATACTTATAATGCTCCATTATGGTGATGCCCCAAAACATTACAAAAATCTGCATTTTGCCCAAATCCAGAATCAAAATTTCCCACTCTCGCTGTCAAACTATCAAATTGTAGCTTCCATAATGTCGGGCAGCGGCGGGAACCCTAATTCAGCCCCCAAAATATTGCTAGCAAAGCCCGGCCTTGTCGCCGCCGGCAAATTCAGTCGAGGCGGTGGCGGCGGCGGAGCCGACGAGGACGCCGCGGCGCTCCGGTCTCGCCTTCCCTCCGTTGGGTCGCTTAATCTCCTCTCAGATTCGTGGGATTTTCAGATTGATCGATTTTTACCGGTCAGTAGCATGAAATTTGATTTCCCTTTTAAGCTGATTTTATTTTATTTACTGAAAATGGTATTTTAATAACATTGTGCAGTTTTTGACGGATAACACTGAGTTTACCGTGGTGGGTGTAATTGGGCCACCAGGTGTGGGGAAATCAACCATTTTGAATGAAATCTATGGCTTTGATTCTTCGTCGCCAGGTATGTGCCTTTTTACAACTGTTCAAGGTTCAAGTTTTGGGTAATTTTTACGTGGGAAGTTTGAGAGAGTGCAATTGATAATAGGCACCTTTAGCTTTATGTATTCTCCCTGAATTGTTATCTGTGATGGTAGATAATAACACCAGCATTTACTATTGGGGATTAGCCTAGATAGATTGAAGCCAATCTTTTTTTAGTAGGATGTATTGTTTTTGGGATATCGCAAGGCCTTTGATAATTTCTATAATTTGAACTAACTTTGCTTGATTCATATCCCATTGAAAGGTTAGGATTGGAGAAATCCTAGATAAAAATAGTCAATCATATATATTATCAATCATGAAAAGTAAGTAAACGGCCCCTAAGGTTATTTTTTATATTTTTGAATGTCGAATTTTATATACTGTTCTTTTAGTTCGATGGGCGTTCGGTCATAAGTCGTTTATGATAGTAAGAAAGATGGCCGAGTAATTAGAGATTGTTGGGCTCTATTTAGTGAGATGTGATATTCTAACATTATGTCGCAGAGTTTAGAATTTAGGCTTTCATTTTGTTTTGCTTTGTTGTTGTCATTTGAAGCATTAGGGAATCATTCTTTTATGTAGAGTAAACTTTTTATGCACAACAAAAAATGGTTGAGTATTGGAGATTGTGGCAGGATTTATTAACTATGGCGTTAAGATTATTTTGGACAGTTTTAAATGTAGTGTTTCCTTTTGTTTTTTGTTTTTGGTTGTTTGGGAGGCGTTTGGTCATTGATTGTTTACAAACAATAAAATCGGCAATGAACATTAATAGAGATGGCTGATATTTGAGATTGTGTCAGGATTTGTTAACTATGATGTTAGATACTAAGATTATCTTGGATGGCTCGGACTGTAGAATTTGTTCAGTAATATTATTTTGCATAGTTTAGACTGTAGAGTTTCCTTTTCTTTTTTTTCTTTTTTTGTTTCGTTTTAGTTTGAGAGGCGTTTGGCAATAACCGTATCTGTATGGCTGAATATTGGAGATTGTGGCAGGTATGTTGCCTCCTTTTGGCGTGGAATCGGAGGAAACAAGGATGATGGCTAGGCATTCAACAGTAGGAATCGAGCCCAGGGTCTCCTCCGAAAGGATCATACTTCTCGATACACAGGTTATTTTACATGTTAAAATTTATTGCTAATGGATGTGTATTGTGTAGGAATGAGTTGTGAATAGCTCCTTCGTTTATGACATGCAGCCCGTATTTAGTCCCTCGGTTTTAGCAGAGATGATTAGGCCCGACGGGTCATCCACAATCTCAGTAATAAGCGGCGAATCATTATCTGCAGAGCTAGCTCATGAGATGATGAGCATACAGGTAACTGCCTTTCGAAAATATGACCTATTAGGGTTGAGCTTCGTCTATGCTTTGCTTGATTCCACCTTCCTCCAGTTCTAAGCATATACTGAAGCAATTAAGGTTCGTACAAAATCATTGATCGAGCTAATGTTTTTCTATCTGTGCTGCAAGGACTCATTCTAGCTTGGCGTTTTGCTTGCATCTGTTTGTCATATTATCATCGTGGTATCCGAGGGAATTCACGATGCTAGCATGTGGCGTTTGATGTTAACGGTACCCATCTCGTCTCGTTATACTTTTGTTATTTTTTTATTAAAGCAATCATCGGTTAGACGGTGTTTATTTTGATTGATAGCTTATTCAGAAAAAAAGGTAATTGCCCGTTAACCCATGAACTTTTGCTCAACTTTCGCTCAGTTCTGGTTCTGCACATGAACTACGAATTCGGACTCCAAATACACACTTTCAGTTGATCTGAATTTTCACAAGGTTGTGAATTACCCCTAAATGCCAAAATTAATGTTGAGGTGGATGCCAATGGCTGATTTACTAAATGACGTAGTTTGGTGTCTACGTCACTCCAGCTTGCCACGACCACATTAATTTACTGTAAATTCACAACCATGTTAAAAATCTGAGCAATTGAAAGTTCTTGTATTTGGAGACAGATTTTTTAGTTCATGTGTTAGAACCAAAATTGAGTTAAAGTTCATTTATTTAAGCGCAATTATCCCTTAGAATAAGATAGGCTGATCCACCATATATATTGATGGATTGAACAAGTTTTGATCTTGTTTGATCGTTTGATCCTTCAAACACTATCATATCATATGTATTTTTCAATCTTATCCATCATTTAAAAGTAAATGCCCCTTTAGATTTCTCATAATATTGCCTTTCAAGCAGGTGAATCTATTAAAACACGGCATACCCGATCCATCTTCTACGACACTGTCTCATCCACAGAGCTCCGATAAAGAAGTTGCTAACAAGCCTCTCGAGAGCGGAGACGAATACATGGCTGCTCCCATTTTCGTGCACACAAGGTTTGGCAGAAGTCCCTTGCAATCAAAATAAAATTCAAGAAACTTGCATCTGATTAACCGTTGTATTCCTTCACCTCTGTAGGGTTCGTGACCACGACAACACTCCACAGAACTCTCAGGCATTGCAGAAGGCGCTCGCACAGTGCTTTAGCATGTCCCCTTTTGTGAGTGAAGGCCAAGATGCCGCGACAGGTGCTCAAGACACGAAACTGTTTCTTGTTCCGGCCAAGGGTAGAGATGGCTCGTCGAGGCCGCTCTACGAAAGCTATGCATCTGCCCTTTGGAAAGTGAGGGATCAGGTCCTCTCTCTCTCTCTCTCTCTCTCTCTACATTTGTGTGCAGCAGTGGATTACTTATGGCCATGAACCAATTTGCAGGTGTTATCGATGACCGCATCGTCATTTTCACGAACGGTTTCTGAGCGTGAGTGGTTGAAGAACTCCGGCAAGGTATGGGAGCTGATCAAGAATTCTCCGACTATCGCAGATTATTGTACAACGCTTCAAACATCTGGTTTATATAGGAAATAGCTCTCTCTCTCTCTCTCTTATATTGAGTTAAATCAAACATTAGTCACGATTTTTCATAGCTATTTTCTCCATATGTCTGCAGTGTCGTTGTATTTTCATTTGCTTAACCTCTCTGCTTTGCCTTCTATGTCTATAGCTCACTACGCGGATCCAAGGGATTAATCTTACACCATAATTGTGATTAAGCCTGTCTTACACCATTTTCTTCAATCAATTATTTTCCAAGAAAAAATGCAATTGATTTTATCTGCAAAATTATCACCAAAATTCTCATAAGTTCCCATGGAAAAAGGAATTGTACTGGAACAATGAGCCAACTCAATATTGTTATTTCTTGATTGAACAAGTTAGTTACTATAATCTCCACAGCCACATGATACGACTACTTAATCATCGGAGGCCCTCTCGCCGCCATCATATTCTTTTGTTGTGGAATAAAGGGAAGAAGACTATTATTCCACATTTCCATCAACTTCATGTATATTTTGTTAACAATTTAAGTATTAGGGGCCTTAAGAACAAAAATGTATACTCATAACATCTGACATTCATATGGCAAGATCACGGCCTGAGGGCGCGGGGTGTCGGAAATTTTGTGAAGTGTGTGTGTTGCATGTGTGTCTATGCTATTCAGTGTGTTTGTTATGTGTGTGTATTATAGTACCCAATTTTATAATTATTTGGATTTTCAAATATTTACTTTAGCTATAAAATTCAAATCGTGGAAAATAAATTTGGAATTAGAATTTAATTTCAAATCAAAACAATTAAAATCTATTTTCTGGCAATGGAATTTTGACGTAGTTCGTCGGACTACCGCGTTGTATGCCACTAAATTGTAAAATGATAAATATCAGTTTAAACCTTAAACTATTTTCTGCACTATCAATCATATGTTGAACTATCGGAAATACTTTTTAAACAGGAACTATCAATTGTGTATCAATTGTATCCCACGTTGCATATAGGACTGCCACAATATATTTCACAATTGTTTTAAAAACGACATTGTTTTTTCAAAATTGCTAAACACATTTGACAGTCCAATATGCCACGTCAATTTTTCCTTTGATATAAAAAATAAATATAGGGTACAATTGATATAAAATTGATAGTTTGTGGTTTAAAAAAATCTTGTAGTTCAAGATATAAATTGATAGTGTGAAAATAGTTTGAGGTTTAAACTGATGTTTATAATATTATATAAACTTACGTGACATAGACAATGGCAGTCCACTGAGCCACATCAAAATTACGGTGCCGGAAAATGAACGCGGGATAATATTGATACAAAACCAATAGTTTAGGGTTAAAAAATTTATTTTCGATAATTTAAGATATAAGTGGTAAAGTGGATATAATTTAAAATTTAATGATAATAATCCAAAACTTAATTACCCAAGCTTATTACTTTATTTCCAATCTCTATATTTTCAATCAAGTATATTTCTTTTTTAGACATATAAATCAACAAAACATCACAAATAATAATAAAACAAATAAATCAACAAAATCTTGATTTTGAAGGATAATATAAAATGCTGATTTCCTCTAAAAAAACTGTAGTTTTAACGAAATAGAGTGCCATTTCCAGACTGAGGCGATTCAGCAGTCGGAAAATGGCCGGAAGACACTTCTCCTCCGCTTCCGCCGCCGCAAAATCTCAGAGATCTCCTCTCCTCCTCTTCGGTCTATCTCTCATCTTCCTCTCTCTAATCTTCTACATCTTCGCCACCTCTTCCTCTCCCTCATTCCCCACTCTCCACGCCACCGCATTCCCCGCAGCTCCAAACCCTAACGTCGACTATTCGTTCGTCTCCTCACTAGAGAAGTTTCTTATCAATCATAAATCCAATTCTCCCTCCAGACGCGATGACACCGTTGGAGGCGCCGTTGATGAACGGGATGTGAAGAGATTAGACGATTTGATCTCGGAGGAAGAGGAGAAACGTCTCTACGGAGGTGAGAGTTCGTTTTACTCGCCGATTAGGGTTTATGTGTATGATATGCCCTCGAAATTCACCTACGATTTGCTCTGGCTGTTTCACAATACGTATAAAGAGACAAGTAATCTCACATCCAATGGCAGTCCTGTTCATCGATTGATTGAGCAAGTGAGTTTTGATTAAAGAAAGTTTGGTGTTGAAGTTAATGTTGTTATCAGATTCATAGATTTCCTGCCGTTCCTGTTACATGAGCTTGATTCCTTGGATCTGAATGCGATGTTAGTGATTTATTATGCTTGGTTTATTTTTAATTTATATTGTGTTTTATCGTTTGTAGCATTCGGTTGACTATTGGTTATGGGCGGACTTAATAGCACCGGAATCAGAGAGGTTGTTGAAGAATGTGGTGAGAGTTCACAAGCAGGAAGAGGCAGACTTGTTCTACATTCCATTCTTCACTACAATCAGCTTTTTCTTGTTGGAGAAACAGCAATGCAAGGCTCTTTATAGGGTGTGAGTGCATTGCCATACTCTCTTTCTTTGCTTTTTTAAATGGTTGCTTATAAATGCTTGCAGCACTTTTTAGCAGCTATTACTTCATGCATGTGTTAATATTCCCATGAAATGGAGATGGGATGTAGTTTGTGGTCAACATTCTCTTGTGGAAAATTCGAGTATGTTCTATCATGTCAAGGTTTATTATTCGCTCTATTATATTCTGGAAATTTTATGGAGACTTTTTAACATTGTGATGGGATATGCTAAAACTGTTCGACTCTTTCCCGGAGAAGCACTTCACTTAATTTCTCAATTTTGAAAAACTGATGTATAATGAAGGTAAAATCCTTAAAATTAATGTAAATACTGGTAGAGTATTAATCCATCTTCTTATGAGCGTCCTTGTCTTCCTGTTTTTTCGGTGAACTGCTTCAATCTCTTGGTGGTGCGGATGATATTAACAAAAGCAATGGCATAATATCTATGTGTTTTACCTACTTTTTAGCTATCTTACACCATGTGAGGTCATACTGTTCAAAAAAAATCAGTTGGACAAAGGCTAAAGAGTATCTACTTAATTATATTGCAATATAATGTTATTAATCTGAAACCTAATCACTGGGATAATGGGATTTGGTTTAGTTGAAATCTTGGATATGGACACAAAATCAACACTCCCTTTCTGAAATTGACCTGGGAGATTCAAAAGTGTGCATCACTTGTATGATTTGTAACATATTCACTACATTTTGGATTTGTAGGAAGCCCTAAAGTGGGTGACAGACCAACCAGCTTGGAACCGGTCTGAGGGTAGAGATCATATCTTACCAGTTCATCATCCTTGGTCATTTAAATCTGTTCGAAAGTTTATGAAGAAAGCAATCTGGCTCCTTCCAGATATGGACTCAACTGGGAATTGGTCAGTTTTCCTTTGTTTTGTTATTGCACCAAATATAGTAATTAATTGCTGACATCTAATAGCTGGTATGTGATTGCCTTGACAATTCAGGTATAAGCCTGGACATGTTTACCTTGAGAAAGACCTGATACTGCCATATGTTCCCAATGTCCATTTGTGTGATTCCAAATGTTTGTCTGATTCAAAGAGGACTACACTGCTATTTTTTCGAGGAAGGCTGAAAAGAAATGCTGTAAGATCTCATTATATATAAACATGTTTATATTTTTTAAGTTACTTGGATCCTAAGGCTAATAGCCCATATTGATTCCGTGTTTAAGTCTGCTAGTGAAAATACTGCTTTCGTTCTCAGGGCGGTAAAATTCGTGCTAAACTTGTGGCAGAACTTAATGGTTCCAAGGATGTGGTCATAGAGGAGGGTACTAATGGAGAGGGAGGAATGAATGCTGCTCAGATTGGCATGCGCAAGTAATCTTGGGCTGCATAATTAAATTCTTTATGACCAACAAAAAGAAGTCTGCTGATCTACATGTTTGTTCCTTGTTCATCAGGTCTATCTTTTGCCTTAATCCAGCTGGTGATACTCCTTCATCTGCTAGGTTGTTTGATGCTATTGTCAGTGGGTGCATCCCTGTAATAGTTAGTGACGAGTTGGAACTTCCTTTTGAAGGAATTCTTGATTACCGCAAGGTATATGCTTTTTCTTTGAGGTTTCACCATGCAAGTTATTTGCTCCATCTCCTTGAAATAGCAACTAATGTAACGCGTGCGAGGACTAAATCCGAGTTTTAGATTGTAAGTAGTGAAAAACACTTTTTGCATTAATGAGGTGGTTAGTGCTGCTCACATATGGATATTTAAAGGTCTATTGCTAAGTCTGCCACGATAAGCAATGTGCAGCACGTGCTTGAGATCATGTTTCATTACCTGTAACTACAACTTAATCTACAGCTTTTGGTGACTGAGGCCCTTGTTCTATTACAGATGGCTGTATTCGTCTCCTCTAGTGATGCCATGCAGCCAGGATGGCTCGTATCCTATTTAAGAAATATTTCTCCCTCTCAAATAAGACAGAAGCAAACAAGTCTTGCTAAGGTATTTGCATCTTTAATTTCTTCAGTAAATTATGTTTTCTGATTTTGAGTATATGGACAGTTATTAATTATTCTCTCTTAGTTATTACTTGACTGGGCGAAACATTTTTCAGTTCTTGTTTATAGTTACCAACTGTTTACTTATTTCAGTACTCAAGGCATTTTGTGTATTCCCATCCTGCTCAACCATTGGGTCCAGAAGAATTGGTTTGGAGAATGGTTCGTATTCCGTCCTTTCAATAAGTCTAGTTTTAAAACTTCTTATCAAATATGCTGTTTCGCATTAGCAGGACTATTACTATTAGACATGCATGTTTAAAGTGATTCTCATTCCTTCACACTTCCAACAGATGGCAGGTAAGTTGGTGAACATCAAGCTTCACTCAAGGAGATCACAACGCGTTGTGAAAGAATCTAGAAGCATCTGCAGTTGCGAATGCAGGCGACCGAACAGTACAAGCCCAGTACCCTTCTCTTGATTGTCCTCTTCCATGTTAATTTCCTCCTCCCTTTCACTTTTCCTTTTCTTTTGAAGGCTCTTTACCTTTGTTTTCTGGATTTTACCAACACAAAATGTTGGAATTACTGTGGTGTTGATCCCATTCTTTTCTAGTTAGATATGTCATGTGTAGGCCTAAAAAATCTAATCAAAGAGAATGTACGTGGATCTAGTGAAGATGCTTCCACTCGTTATATACGCAGAATATTTTTAAATATTTTATTGTGCTGCATTATTGCTTTATAGGCTATTATTTTAACAGTCGGTTGTATATTTTATTAGTGTCTAGATCTGTTTTGATATTTGATGTGCCATAGTTGACTGTAGTATTAGTTTGTCATAATTAATTAGTGTCAAGGGGAATTCATGTTTAGATTAGCATGTGAGGTGAGGTAGTGGAAGCTCAATGTTCTCTCCTCTTAATCACTTCCTTAATCATATTTTAAATTACATATATACTAATATAGATATAGTGGTGGCTTCTCTCCTGGTTTATGATTCTTGTTAAGAAGAAGCATTATTGTAATATATAAAAAATAATATGCTTTTTATATATTAAAATTATAAATTATGGAAAGAATGATGATTCACACCGATTTCTAATTTCTATACTATAAAATGTTAATTTTGTATATAAACCAGCATGTATTGTTGTTATTAATATATAGGAGTATGTGTGCGCGAGTGTTTCATGTGAAGGACAACGCGTATGAGGAGCAATAGGTAGTGGGTGGGCTACATTTTCTGATTTGCTTCGTTGTTTCGTGGCCATGTGCATTACTTTCCAATCATAAGAAATCACCGACTTTCCATTTCTTCTTTAAATCTTTTTTTGCGATATATATTGTGGTTATTTCTTTTATATTCCTTTATTCTACTATGTCTTATTATAGATCTAGGGCCTGATTTAAGTCATAAATTAAACAAGATTATGATTTTGAGACATAAAATTTTTGCATTATTTTTTTGGTTTTTTGGTTAATTTTGAAATTTATGATATTTTATATATAGGTTTTCTTATTCTCTATATATTAAGATTACAATAAGATTTAATTTATTTAATTCAGAAAAATAAATCTAATATATTTCATCAATGCAACAAATTATATATGTATATATATATATATATACACACACAAATAAATTATAAATTAAAATTGCCCGTAAAGCTACTAGAGATGAAGAATGCTTACACAAATTAAAGTTGAAGTTAAAATTTCATGTTCATTTATTCAAATTCTGCAAAGTATTCGTGTTACCAATTAACTTTTTTTTTAATAACGATTTGCACAATACTACATAGTAAGATTTATCATCACTGCCATCTGCCATACCATAAAAATTAATTTGGTAAATAGTGGATAATAATAAGTTACTAAGTTATAAGTTTGACTATAATATCTTTTATATCAAATTTTAAAATTACATTTGATAAAATAAAGATTATCTATAATATATAATTTATTCCTATTAGTAAAATATTATAAAATTTCAATTCCTAAGTTATCCATATAAATTTAATTTGATATATGTGATAAAATGAATTTCATCTATAATAATTATATAGTATAATTATATTTTGTAATAATCCTACCTGAACTATAGTTTACAGAATCAAATCAAAATTCATTTTCGTACTTACAATGACATCATTTTATTTAAATTTTATTAAAATAAATAATATCTAATCAAATTAATCTCTATAAGCATAAACATAAAAAATAAGATTTTAAATATATTATAGAAAATTTTAAATAAATTAATAAAAAACACAATTACGGAGATAAATATGTAGTTTTTAAACGAAGATATTGAGTTAAATTTGAATTCCACAATTTTAGAGATTGACTACTATTGTTAATTAATTTATTTCTATCTAAAATAGCATAAGAATACAATAGTTAAAACATAAAGTATAATACA
Source organism: Monilaria moniliformis (assembly GCA_034509125.1). Classification (NCBI taxonomy): domain Eukaryota; kingdom Viridiplantae; phylum Streptophyta; class Magnoliopsida; order Caryophyllales; family Aizoaceae; genus Monilaria; species Monilaria moniliformis. The sequence goes on from JAYDZE010539592.1 coordinate 14,174, forward strand.
ACAAAAAAAAGTAGGATATTAACATAAAGACATTATGTAAAAAAATCATTTTCCACCAAATAAATGTAAAATGTAAGAACATTTATGAAATAATAGTTGTCATTTACTATGGTTTGCTGTATGTGTATAGTGTAATTATGTGGTAGGTTAAGTCAAATCAATGTCGAAGGAAGTACAGAAACACAAACTTTATGACATAATTGTTAACCGTTACTATAATAGATTCAAAGTATCCTCATTTAATATTTGTAATTAGTTGAAGAATTTGGAGCAAGAAGGGACCTCGCCGACAAACATGGGACTGCCGTCCTACTTTTACATATTACCGAAATTTAGGCAATATGATCACTTTTTATTATTTTTTGCCATCAATTTTATGTGACAGTGAAAATGAATAGTATAAATAATTAGAAGAAAAAAATAACTGGAAGAAGGAAAAAGACACGACTAACACTGTAAAACCATGTACCAGAATTATCACTTTGCGGTTAAATTTTCATGTACAGAGCTGCCCGCCGCCTGTCTGTTATATAAACACACTAAGAGAGAGAGAGAGAGAGAGAGAGAGAGAGAGAGAGGGA
>JAYDZE010539603.1:0-14753 GCA_034509125.1 Monilaria moniliformis
TTGATAGGATAGATTAGGCCAAGATTAGATTATTATAAATAACTAAACATAGTTATAATTAATAATCTAATCTTGGCATAATCTATCCTATCAAACATACCCTACAACTCTTCACAATCTACCGACTACAATTCTTCATCTACGATTTTGGTTCTCGGGTTAACAAATTTATTGATTTGTTATTAGATTATAATGCTGAAAGTTTTTGAAAATTATGAATGATTTAGTTTTTCATTCTAAATAATTGTTGCATATAATATTTTCATTCTATTAGTTGTTGTGAATAGTGAATTAGTTGCTGTGAATGGTGCTGTAAGATTCTATTAATGAAATTAGTTGATGTTGCTGCGTGTTTTTCCGTCGATTTTTAATTATTTATTTTCTGAATTATCATTATGTAGGATTTCTTAAATATCCTTTCGTTAATTGGTACGTTTCCTTTTCTAGTCAAGGGAGTTCCGAGATTGACCGCCGATTTCCGTCCTTTGCCTATTAATGTTCGACCCGAGGCGATAACTCGCTTGGCAGTGGAGCACACTCGTCATCTTTGCACTTTTTTATTTATAAAATAAAAAATAAATTACTATAAATTGAAATTGACTTAATTAAAATTCAAAAATTACACAATTAAACACTGAAATTTGACTTAATTAAAATTTAAAATTTACATAATTAAATACCAAAAATTACATAATTTAAACACAAAAAATAACATAATTCAAATGGCCATATTTATTCATTCCTATAATTCTTCTTTGTGTAAGATTGGTCATTAATTAGTTTATTTATTCCTAACTATTAACATAATTGATCTCTTAATTATTGTTATTACTATAAATTAAGGCAAAGCAGGAAAGATAAAAAATCGAAAAGAAGCAAAGAAGATAACAAATTGGAAAGAGAAATGGAAATAAAAAAGCATTGAAATAAATAGGGGTGAGCAAAATATCCGAAATTTGAATATTCGATTCGAATCAAACCGAAATTTAAAATTTGGTTCGGACTCTTTGGATTTTCGGTTCGGTTCGAATTACATTTTGGGCAAATTTCGAATTTTTGGATCGAATATATTAAAAACCGAATAACTCCAAAATCCGAAATATACTTTTAGTTATATATATATTTACACTCTTATTACATAAATATTGAAATATGATATTTTATATACTACCAACTTCAAGGTATTAATTTAGAAAATTTATTTTATGATTTTCAGATTTTTTAGATTTTTGGATTTCGGATTTTTGTTCGGTTTTTTGGATTTTTTTATGTAATTTCGGATTTTCGGTTCGCTTCGGATTTAATTTTCAGAAAATTTCGGATTTTCGGACTAGTTCAAATTAGGCAAAAATCCGAAGTGAAATCTGAATGCTGACCCCTAAAATTAAACAAAAGAAAGAAAGAGAAAAGGAAAGCAAAAGAAATAAAATAATTTGCTATTTCTCTTTCTCTCTCTCATGCTATTTCTCTCTCTCTCTCATACTATTTCTCCCTCTCTCTTGCTAAACCCATGAAGAAAAAGAATAAAAGGAAAAGGAAAGGAAACAAAAAAAAGGATTGGGTTGCGGCCGCCGCAACAGTTGCAACGACGTCGCAAACCCATACCCGTTTTCCACCGATAGCCCGTCTACAGCTGCTGTTGCGGCGATGTCGCAACTAATGGCTGCGACTCTCGACCCGCAATGCAGCCGCCCTTCTGGCCGTCGTTGGGAAGCACGCGACCGCCGCATTTTCGCCCCCATTGCAGATGTCATAAGGCTATGTTTATCACAATCCAAACCAACCCAATTTTTAAATATAAAATTCATTTATATTTCTTCCACAAAAACATCCTTTAATACAACTCAATTCTACAATCTCATACTTTATTAATGACCCACTCAAATTTTAAATATATTTTCTTTTGTCATAATTATTATTATTATTATTATTATTATTATTATTATTATTATTATTATTCCATCTATTCACGAAAAATTTATCAGAATCTCTTTTTGAGTCAAAATCTCTTTTTGATTCGTCCACAAAAATTACAATTTTCATTTATAATAGTAGAGTTCACACAACTCACCAAATATCACACATTTAAAGTGGATCCTTTATTCCACTCACACAACACCAACTATTTTATTAAGCTGTGTTGGCCCCAATGTGCCAAATTTGTGTCGGCCGCGATGTGCCAAATTTCTTATGGACGGATGTAGTATTATTTATAATCAATTTTTATTATGTTTATAACCAATATGCCACTCACACAAGACTTGAGAAATCTACTAAGCTGACATGGTATTCAGATGACCTACAAGTATCAGAAGGTCTTCCTTTAGAAACAAAGTCCAGAGGTGCGTGAAGGCGGATCTGGCCGGAAAGGCAATTTTGTCAAGGATGACGACAAAGGAGTAGGTGAGGGAGATGGTGGCGTGCTCGAGGTTGTGGAGTTGGAGGGGATGGAACTGCCGGGGCAAAATGGTGGTGGCGGTGGGGCATGATGAAGATGCGGTGGGCCGGTGGCTGCAAGAATTTAGAGAAAGGAGAGGTAAAGAGGAAAAAAAAAACAAAAATTAGAGAGAGACGGCAGTGTGTTTGGGTCTTTGGATTTTATTTTAGGTTTAGATAATGAAAAAATAAATTATACTAGAGAAGATAGAACCCATGCCTTACTATTTTGGAAAAAGGAACTCTATCTATTGGGCTACATCGTTTTTTTTATATAAAATGCTAATAGTTTATTAATTATTAACACTTTTTTTGATTTTTGGGTTATGAATCAATAACCGATCGGATCAAAGTTTATAACCGAAATTGGACCGGAACTCTGATTTACGATTATCGATTAACTGATAACCAAAATGTGAATAAGCAGCATAACTCCAATCAAACGGTTAAAGCTAAATGACAAAATTTTGGAAGGAATAATAAACTTATTTCTCTCCGTCGTATCCGATAAACGATTGTGGCAGAAGTTGGTCTTCTAACTTAAAAAACAATCTGTTTCATCCATGGAGCCTTGACACTTGGCAAAGTATTACTAGATAGGTAGATAGATTTTGTGTGTGTTTAATTTAAATATAAAAAATTATAGATAAATATTAACAAAAATAAAAGTAAAAATAAAAATATCAAAATTCACAATTTTAAATCCTCTACAAGTAGAGGCCAATATTGATATCCTTAAGCACAATGTTATTCACTCTTTTCTCATTTATTTCAATATTTGGAATACATTTTCTCTATTTTCTCACTTATTTTCTATCATTTCAAATTGTGTATCCAAATAATCCAAATTAATTTTCAAATCCAAAGTTATCATCTTCCAAAACTATCCAAGCTTTCAATATTTTCTTAATTCTTAATATTTCTTAATTTTGCATAAGTTTTAGCTATTGAGTTTGTAGTTTGATTTAATCTAGGGTAATTATTTTTATTATTGTTACGAATTAAAATATTAAAAATATTATATATATTTCTTACATCATTTGAATTATTGATTAAAGTATAAAGGTTGTGGAATTAGATGAAATATTAAGGTACAAGGATTTATTAAAACAAAAAAATAGTATAAGAATCTATTAAAATAAACTTTAATAATACAGAAACCTAGAGATATGTTTTGCCATCATTTAATGTAAGAATGCACATAAGTTTGAATTATTATATCAATTTTGCCATTAATAAATTATAATCATGATCCCTTGAGATCATAAATCAAGATTGTGTTGATTCTTTTATTAGTTCCAATTAGCTGTAACTATCCGAGTATTTAAAATATATGACTAACACTAAAGAGGCGGTCTTCTGTGCGACTACCCACACATGCATACAGTGGAGCCGCCCATATAATTAATAAGATTAAATAAATTTTTTAATTATGATTTATTAAATCAATTGGGAGTGAAAAAACTATAATTGGAGAACTATAAAATTTCTAAGGGTCCATGTCACATCACAGAATTGGGGATTTGAATTTAAAATTAGAGCTTTCAATTCCAAATCTGTTGTTTAGTATTATAAAAATATTTGAATTTGGATTGAATTCCAATTCCAAATCCATTTAATTCTATAATATGAATTCTATATATAAAGTAAATACTTAGAAATTCAAATAAATATAAAATACCTCTCAAATATATCTAAAGTAAAAATTTGGAAATCAAATAAATATAAAGTACCTCTCAAATACACACATTGCACGCGCACACACACACACACAGCATGCACAATACACACATTGCACACACAATAGATATATTACACACATTGCACACACACACACAAACTACACATAATACACACACTACACACACACACCCATGACACACAACAAACACACATAAATACACACAACACAAACGACACAAAATTACACGCACAACAAACACATAGTACACATGACAACATCACAAATACGATACACACACTGCACAAACACAAATTCAAAATATAAAAAAATAATAATATAGAATTGCATAATGTATATAAATAAATAAATTATTCAATTAAAAGTCAATTCCAAATCTTGGTTCTTTTTTTACTTACCGAACAAATGATTTGGAATTAAATTAGAATTATAACTTTAAATTCAATTCCATATAATTACAATTGAAATCAATTTCAAATCAATTTTATCAAGTGCATTCTAATTATATTTAATGAGACGTAATTACGATTAATTATCCCTATTTCATCACTTGCGTGTGAGGTCGACCTCACGTGCGTGGAAGTTACTCCAAATAAAATAATATGAGCTTATGGTTTTTAATATATTAGGCTTTTGCATTCTAATTAATCTCAATTAGTAGTGTTTTTATATGTAAAAATTTAAAAACAACTTAATTATATGCATAAAGTCGAGTCACTCTAAGTGGTTTATTGTAGCAAATAGGATTGGGAATTAGTTCGGGTTCAGTAGGACCTGTGTTCCGTCCGGACGCGTTGCCGGGGCGGAAAGGACGGGCGTCACTTGATAGTCTAGCTTAACAGAAAGAGTTCTTTCGAAACCAAAAGGTGCTGGGTTCGAAATCCATAACCACCAATTTTTTTTTTTTTTTTTTTTTTTTAAATTAGTTTGGGTTCGGTAAATACTCCCAAATTCTACTTATCATAAACGAACCGATTCAGGAGTTCAATCAAAAAATTGAACATTGAATCGGTTAACACGTTTTGGTGTTCGGTTACCCTAAAAATCGCAATAATATAAATTTAATACAATTATTTTCAGAGCATTACACAACTAAATATGTTTCAAATTTGTCAATAAAGCATGATTCCCAATTTGCACCCCCGAATTTGAAATTTTGTTTGCAACATTAGCAATTTAGCATAGTTTTTTTTTTTTTTTTCCAAAAACTAAAAACACTACCAAGATGAGGTAAGAGTGTGCATCAGTTGGTCGGTTCAACCAACTACCAAGAAAACCCTAAATAAACTGATCAATCGACCGCCCGTCCAAACCTTTAACCGAACTAGCCGCTCACTTCTAAAGATCAATCATAATCAAACCGATAATTCATGTCAGTTTTTGGTCAGTTAACAGAGCCGACTACCTGGCAGTGAGAATCTTTTTTAATTTTCACCAATAAAACCTAAGACAATTCAATTTTTAATAATACAAATCCAACTAATTAGTCCATAAATTAAACAAACACTTCATACATTTTATAATTCTTCGACTTCAAGCCTTCAAGGCCCGTGTTGTTCTCATTGGCACCACCATTTATGTCAAGGCTCTTTAGAACTACAAAATAAAATGAATTCGACCAATTAAAATTATACAAAGTAAACAAAATACATAAAATAATTAAGAAATTGGTTATTTGATTCCCTTGGACTTCTTCAACGAATCTTATGTGCAAATGAAACTCTCAACATTAGTAGGACATAAAGAACTTTCAAGAGCAACAGCAACGGCGGCTCGTAGCATAAGCCTCCCGTCCTTTCTGTCAGCCAGAAGATGTGAGAGGACTCTTAGTACCTGCATACCCAACCCCTATCTTGTTCGTTCTGGAAACACGTCTTCCTATTCCATCTTTTCTCGAATCTCCTTTAAAGGAAGAAATCAAATAGAAGCTCGAGAAGGAATCCACGCTTCCCCCATATTTATTCTCCCTCTCGCATCGGTTCTGCATCAGATGATGACGCCTTTTCGGAAAAGTCCAGTTCAAGACAAAGAAAGGGAAAAGCCCAATTCCTGTCCCCCTGCTCAGCACTGTGGAGGCGCGAGCCGAAGGCTCAAGCCGCGGCTAAGGCTCGTTGCCTGCCCTCTCCCATCACTCGCTATTGAGGCATACTCGTCATCTCGACCAACGAGAGCGCGAGTGTGCTTCACGCTCCCGACACGAGACTAGGCAATTTTTGTAGCTTTTTTTATTTTTTATTATTTTTTTAAAATTAGCCGTTAGCGGTTTTTTTTTAATTATTTTCAAAAATAGTCCTTGGACGACTTTTCAATTGTTTCTGTTTTTTTTTCAAAATAGCCGTGAAGGCTAATTTATTAATAATTATTATTTTTAATTTTTTCTTCTTTATATAATTACTACACTCCACTTCATTTCTAATACAACAACATCTCTATAATTCATCTCATTTCTCTATAATTCCTTCCACCTCCCATCACGAATCCATTCGGCGACAACAATGAGTCCGAAGATCTTTTATCGGTGTACCATCTTCTTCGAATGACTCGCAACGCCGCTAACCTTGTGATACGTGCGTTGGAGGAAATTGAGGAGACCAATCAACCACGCCCAAGGACGTACGTACACCGAGAGAGAGAAGAAGCCAATGCACGCCGACACCTCGACCACTCATGAAACACCAACTCAATGTGCACCTCAAGCATCTCAGGTATTTCAAGCTCGCCGTGAGACAATTCGCGATAGAGAAATGCATGACAAACTACAAGCGGATATCATTGACAGCACAATGTGCCTTTGAGATACCTTGGTATTATTTTAACTGCTCTACAATGAGGTTGACCTGGATTCGATAGATATCTACTTGCTAACCCAACATCATAGCTGATATCAGGCCTTGTGCAATAGGAGTATTAATTAGTTTACAATCTTGCATTCTGAATCCTTCAAGGACTTTCTTAATATAAGACTCTTGTGAGAGAGCTAATAGCCTTTATGAACGATCTCGAGCAATCTTTACTCCAAGAATATAAGCTGCTTCACTTATGTCCTTCATTTCAAAATTGAATGACAACTATCCTTTTATCATTAGGATATACTCCTTATCATTACCGACCAACAATATGTCATCTACATATAGTGACAAGATAACGAATTTGTTCTTATCTCTTTTGACATACATATAACTGTCTTCATCAATCATCGCAAAGTCATATGAAATGAAGCTTCATAAAATTTGATATACAATTGCCTAGAAGATTGCTTCAGACCATAAATAGATCTTAGCAGTTTGCACACTTTGTGTGGTTGACTTTTGTAAACGAAACCTACAGGTTGATCCGTGTAGGTTTCTCATTCTAATTCACCATTTAGAAAAGTAGTTTTGACACCCATCTGATGTAATTTCAAATCTAAACTTGATGTTATGGCCAGTATTAAGCGTACAACAGGAGAGAAAGTCTCTTCATAGTCAATTCCCTATTGTTGAGTATATACCCTTTTTCTACAAGGCGTGCCTTGTATCTCTCAATTATCCCATCAGACTTACGCTTAATTTTGAGAATCTACTTATTCTCTATCGTTTTGCGTCCCTTTGGTAGATCAACTAATATCCAAACATTGTTTGATTTCATCGACTCCATTTCTTCTTCCATTGCCTTTGTCCATTTATCATTTGCATCGAAAGAAAGAGCTTTTTATATATTACGAGGTTATTCTTCATCTTGCGGTGTGATTGAGAAAGCTTCTCCCTCTATATCAAAACGACGTCGATGTATGTTTCCACGATTACTAAGCCTAACTTGAGGTTCTTGTGGAACAAATTCGGCATTTTTTGTTGGGCTCCCACTTGGATGAGATACTGTTAGTAGAGGTTCAAGAACTTGTACCAACTGATCCTAACTAGTTGGACCATCATGATTTACCAGATCGTCATGATCCTTTATCTCACAAAGAGAAATATCATGTCCTATCTCACCCTTTTTGGGAAAATCATTTTCTAGAAATGTAGCATCCCGAGATTCAAACTCGGTGATGCTCTCACTTTCTTGCTCACCGATAAACACGTGTTCCTTTAAATGTTAAGAGTATCTTATAAATATACTTTGTTTCCCTCTTGGACCTAACTTACCATGTGGGTGAGCAGTTTCTTGCACATAAGCAACACAACTCCAAGGTCTTCTTTCTACAACTCCATTTTGTTGTGGAGTTCTCGGAATGGTTAGTTGCCTATCTATTCCTTTTTCATCACAAAATTGTTTGAAATGATCAGACAAATATTCACGCCCTCAATCGGTTTTTAATGCCTTAATAGTTTTATCTAATTGATTTTCTACTAATGTTACATATTTTCTAAAACACTTTAATGCTTCATAATTGTGGGAAATCAAATAGACGAAACCGAACCACGTGAAGCCATCGATAAAAGTGATGAAATATACTCCTCCACTTCGTGCTCTTAACACTTATTGAGCCACAAATGTCAGAATAAATGAGTTGTAATGGAAATTAAGCTCGTGTTCCTTTACTGGATGATTTTCTTGTCATTTTGCCGACTAGACAATTTCTACTTATGTCTAGATTAACTTTATCACGAGGGCTTTCCTCGCTTTTCAAATTATCAATGGAATATTATTTCTTCATTTTTTCCTTCTCTCTAAATTCTTACTCCCCATTTATCTCACGCCAATCCCCCACCTTCTCCACAATTCCGCACGTAATAACTCCCAATTCTTGAGTTCAATAGTTGATTTCTTTCCCCTACGCTTCGATGGTTCCAAAACAACTGATGAAACGGAGGGCGCAGGCTCTGCAAAATCACCTAAAGTGGTTGCTTGAATCGATCCAACCCCGCACTTGAGGATAAATCGATTGAAGAGGAATTGCCGGACACGCTGCTCAAATTACCGTGGAGTTCCGTTTTTCACCCCGTATCCTCATTCTGAATTCAAAGAAACCTCGTCGAAATCGAAATATATGCAGGGCTTTGATGTTTCGTCTATTGGTATCAGTTATGAAGGCGAGGCCGGGCTTCAAGTTTTTGACTAGCTGAACGATCCTAAATATGTAGTAAGCCGCGTAATCTTGTTTCTTGATTGTTGATAATCTGATTTTATTTTCCGTTTGAATTTGTCTTCCCGGGCCTTTAACTCCTGGTTTCATCTCCGGCAGGGGCCGAAGAGAAAAAGCCACTTGATCATGTAATTATTTTTTTGATTACTCATACTTGATTTGGCGTTTCTTTTTCGGGGTTTATGATAATATAATTATGTGTGGAATTGATTTGCCTGTTTGTCTGCAGTGAGTAATCATCCATTTTGGTTTATGTGGCAGAACATCTTTGGATTCGATAAATCAGTAACCTACTAACCACAGTTCTTGATTAGTGTTACCCTTAATATAGGTTTATTTGGTCTTTTGAAATTAATAGTGATGCATCACATCGACATGCCTGCCAGAATTATTCAGATTTTGATCCTTACGAGATGGCTGATTACGATATTATAGTAAGGAAATCGATTTTTTTTTGTAATATTAACCCGAATATAATATAATTAATACTTATGCATGACATTGATTTTCCTGCCAGAATGATTGGGATGATGATATCATGGATCCAATTGCGATGTCTCAGACCATGTTATAACAGTAAACCATTAATCTGGTGTTGAAGTAATATTCAGTCGAAATGGTTTTTATTGGTTACTAGAGATGAATAAGTTGTTGGTTTTAGGACATGTCTTGTATATTGCTTGTTACATAGGAGATGAACTAGAGTGAGTTAGGTATAAATCCAAGTTTTTGTGGAGGAAATGTTGTAATAAAAAGTAGTAGTTTTGGTGTGGAGAAGAAATTTTTATTTCCACTTTACTTAAAAATGGTATATCTTGTGCTATTTATACTTGGTGATGAAGTCATCATATTTTTCTAAAATTTTCTATAACTGATATCTAGTTTTAGCTTCTATGTTTCTCTAACAAGTAGCTACATAATTTTCTAGAATTCTCCATAAATAAAATCTAATTTATAGCTTTTAGATTTCTCTTACAAGTAGCTAGATATTTTTCCAAAAAGACTCCTAAATTTTTCTACATAATACATATTCTAGAATTTAAATATTACATGTTTCATGAATTCGGTTTTGCAATGCTTGGTGCATACGGTGCCACTTTTTGAGGGCATTGTTTACAAAACTAACTTATTGCAGTGCGCTTGTAAGTATATTCGATGCTAATGTGGGTTCGTTTGGTTTGTTTTGTAGTGTGTGAATTGGAAAGTTTGACCTGATTTTGTGTAATTTCTTTAGTGGGAGTCATTGGCTATCTCTTTTTGATTTTTTTTTTATAAACTCAACTGCAGGAGAGTTCTGTCTGCCATGCTGCCGCAAAGACCTATTTCGATCAGTAACTTCCGGAATAAAATATTAGAGCCTAAGACGCTAGCCAGGAATTTAAGCTGTATCCCTTTTTTAATGTCTACTTAGATATGTAGAATTTCAATGAACTCAATCTTGAACTTGAATGTCATTTGCTTTCAAGATATTATGTTTTGGACTGTGCATGTATAGAATTATCATAATGAGCACTGAGGGCTAACATTTGTCCAAGTTTGTGGCTTTTGAATGGTGTGTAACAGAGATTTACAGCTTAATATAGATTTTTACTCGAGCAATTCTGTTGATTATTTGCTCTGTGATTCTTTAACTCGACTGATAGACTTTTCATCAACCTTCAAAGTGGGTCAATAGGGGTTGTGGGATAAACTAATGAAGTTTCATAACGGTAAGGCTGCTCCACCCAATGATACCTTCGTCAGACGAGTGTTTGGTGGCCATGTTGTCAACAAGACATGATTTCAGTATTCTTCATCCTTTTTTTGGTTTGTGACATGCAGAGTTTTCCACAATGGAGTGGAACACATTTTCATGAATCTACTCAACGTTATAGTTTGTTAGCTGAAATTTACACGGCTTTGTTACTTGCAGGTCACATGTTGTGGTAAGCCTGACAGTCTCACCATGGTTCTGGAAACTCATACGAAGGCAACAGTACCTGACTATCGTTGTGAAAAGTGTTGAAAGGAAGGCACCATGCAGAAAATTGAGCTGGATCAGGTTCCACTAATTGCCACATGTCATCTGAAGAGGTTTGACAGCGTGAGCAACAAAATCAAAAAGCATGTGTCATTTCCATTGTTGTTGGACTTGCTTCCTTTCGCTTCTACAGACAACGTGAGTTTTCTTTTAGTTTATTCATTCCAAAAAATCAAAGCAGTGTTTTTTTAATTGTTCTGGTGTTCTCTTAAGTCCCAATGTCTCCTTTTGCTGGTTTTGCAGTTGGGGCTTATTACGAGCTCTTTGCTATTGAAGTGCACGAAGGGGAATCAGCGAACGCAGGCCATTACTATAGCTTCATTCGCTTAACCCCCCATGAGTGCTCCAGATTTGATGATTCAGAGGTAATGCACTGAAAACTGTTTATCATACTTGTTATTTGTTTTGTAAATTTATTTATTTAATAGCTGACCAATTCTACTTGTGTAGGTTTCAGAGATCGATGAAGAAGAAGTTTTCAAATAGATGGCATATATTCTTTTCTATGCTAAGCAAGGCACTGCCTGGTTTACTGATGTCGTTGTAGCTCAGCAATCATTGAAGGGATTTACTTCTTTAGCTGCATCACAAGCACCGTCTTCTACAGATCTTGTGCAGGGTGATGAAATTGCTTTGACTCATGGTGAAGTAGGAAGCAGATCGAAGGGTGATAGAGATTATATAGAACGAGAGACTACCATTTCTTTCTTTCCCGAATTCACGGGTTGACATCAAGATTTGAGTTTGGGTGGTGGAAAAGAAGCTGGTGAAGGTGCAACAAAAGTAGATGAAGCTGATGGAGATGCAAGTTTGATTGGTGAGAAAAAAGCTGCTGATGAAGATGCAAGTTTGATTAGTGAGAAAAAAGTTGCTGAAGAAGATGCAAGTTTGATTGGTGAGAAAAGAGTTGCCGATGAAGATGCAAGTTTGATTGGTGAGAAATAAGATGCCCATGAAGATTCAGACTGATTCCGCGTACAACATCCTAAGTGGTATATCTAACAGAAATCACAATTATAACAAGTGTATTTTTTTAAAATTTAGATTAACTGCCCCTAAATACACAAACTATATCCGAATTTTGATTTTGTAACCAATTCTATTTTTTTGGTAAAAAATACATAAAAATTTACTGTTTATAATTTGGCCGAGTCTAAATTTCGTTGGCCAATAACTCGGCTCTTTGATAATAATATTCTATTTCTAATAGTACTCATAATGTTATGTTTTGGTTAATAAAGATAGTCAGAAGATGATGTAAAAATTGTTACAAAATTCTATATTATTTTTTTTGCCTAAATTTTGATTATTGTATCACATAACTTAAGAATGATATTGTTGAGAGCATTCTAACGGTACATTCAGATTTTACATCAAATTTTAAAGAACTGAGTCATTAACTAACAAAATTTAAACTCATGTCAAATTCAAGATAATGCATTTTATAAAGCAAAGTCCTATATGCATTATACAAATTTCTATGATTTTGAATATTATCTCTCGATTGGGATACATAATACATTACATAATTATAACAAACATTAGTTTATTATTAGACTAATTAATCTTAATCACATGATTTATTTTAATCTACAATTAAAATTTAGAAACGAAAGTTTTATATATAATTTCAAATACATCCAAGCTACGAAGAATGAATTATATTTCTAATATGGTAATACATTCCCCCTAACATAATATAATATCTTATTGATTATTAATAATATTAGAGTCAAACATATCACGCTTTACTTTATAAGGTATATTTACGATGTAATCAGTGGCTGGTATAGGTGGGTGGGAGGGGGCGGCTATCCCCCTCTGCGACTAATTTTTCCTTTAGAGTCGTCGGAAAAACCTCCATGGCTACCCCCAATGGCCGGATCTGCAGAAAAAATTGGGCCGATGAAGATTTAAAAAAAAAAAAAAAGGATCTGCAGAGAAAATATTTAACTCTTCTTGGCTGATGAATATGAACCGAACCCTCTCTCTCTCGCAGATGCGACCTACTACCTATGTAATGCAAGGATAAGCGACACCGTGCTGCAGAAAAACACCGATTACGCTTGCGGAAACGGAGCTGATTGCTCAGCAACCCTCCGAAATGGGGCTTGTTATAATCCAAACAATGTCAAAGATCACTGAAATTACGCAGTTAATAGCTATTGTAAAAAAAAATGAAATTAGTTAAAACAGCATGTTTATATATTGTGGTGGAATTTTAATTTAATTATGTACCTCCTAAATTGACCATAATTACAAGTTACTCCCTCTTCTCTCTTTCAAGGTATAATTTTTTTCCAATAAATATAATTCACTTGACTACACATTTTGTTTGTCTCTACATTAAATGGATTTACTATTTACCATAATTAGATAAATTGATATGAATGTGTAATAAGTCCATAATTATTTTACTAGGATAATGCATGTGTAGAAGCTTCTACTCAAATTAATAAATGGTAGTTTGGTATTATTTGTTGTTTATTACTGGCTATTCTGGTCAAGAAAAATAGGTTTTATTTTTTATTAATTAGGGAAAAAAAATATTATTGACCAGCATGAGTGATGAAATCAACAAATAGACAATACTTAAAATGTTGATATTCTATAAAATAAAGAATTGATTGGATTTATATGAACTATCTCTGACGTTTGTGCTTAATTTTATATTCAATATAAAATAAAGAATTGATTAAAATGTTTATATGCTTAATTGTCTTGTGCTAATGTACCTATTACTCAACCTTATTCTCTCATCCTTCCACAATACATCATCTATATATCCCTTCCTTTATTGGATTAGCTTTGGTTATGCACTTTTGATGTCATCTTACAATGCTCACTTCAGTTTGTTCAAATCTTGTTCAGCATCGGCGGTGGCACCCCCACCGTCTCCCCCCAATTTCAGGTTTTGGATCCGTCACTAGTGAGAACTCATTTCGTTCGTCCATCACTATAAGCACGCGTTTTGGAACCTCCATGATGCAGGCGACTCACCCAATAGCACATTCTCTGCAAATTGTGTTCTAATAATAGGAAAGGAGTTAGGTATGCTTGTGGAATCCCCTAGGTTTAAATGTCCATCGTGAAAGATGAAGATTACTGGTGATGTCTAGAGCTGAGAGAGAGAGAGAGAGAGCGAAATAAGTGGGGAAGAGATTTAGTGCATTGAGTCGAAAACGGTTTATAAGGAAGTTAACGAAAGGAATGCATTCGGATTTGTGGGAATTGAAAATTTAAAAATCATGGTGTATATATAATGTTTTAAAAATCGGACCGGTGAGCGAACCGACGAAGTTATCGGTTCATGGTTCAACTGTCGGATCGGTCAGACAACTGGTTGAACCGGAATACTGTAGCAAATATATATATATATATATATATATATACACACACACACAAAAAAAATATTTAAAATTTAGTAAATGATAAAATATAATTAAT
Organism: Monilaria moniliformis; assembly: GCA_034509125.1. NCBI lineage: Eukaryota > Viridiplantae > Streptophyta > Magnoliopsida > Caryophyllales > Aizoaceae > Monilaria > Monilaria moniliformis. The sequence continues at coordinate 14,671 of JAYDZE010539603.1, forward strand.
TATATGTCACACAAAAAATATTAATATATATATAATTAAATATATATTATATAATTAATATTAAAATTTAATGAGTGAAAAAA
>JAYDZE010539614.1:0-14751 GCA_034509125.1 Monilaria moniliformis
AAGGAAAAAGACATACATTCTTGCAATGCATGTGATCCTTGTTACCCAATAAACAGATTGGATAAGGGTCTGCCTGAGTTGTATTTTGTAATTTGAAAAAAATTATATATTGTGGTACGAAATAAACCCTAACCCTATTTATGCTCGCAATTTTTAATGAGAATTATAGATGACGTGTAGCATTTCACATCATATGCAGATCTAAGTTATACTATAATTATAACTATAAGCCACGAGTCATCATATAATTATGTTCATGAAGAAATAGCAACCTAATTAAGAAGTTGTGCAACATTCAAAGTAATTAACATGAGCATGACTGAATCATATTCATTTTGACTATTATTTCCTGTACACTCCAAACTAAAACTCAAAGGACGCATGTATTAGTCCAAATTAATTAAATCGTGAATATTTTTCATTTTATTGCCTTGGTGCATAGTTTCCACGGCATTCTGGAGAAAGACATTATTATTAAATTATCTTCAACTAACTATATATCACAAAATTATATTACGGTAGACTAAATGGACATTAACGAGTCATAGATAAATGATATCCTGAAGAAATGAGTGTAATGAATCATTTTTCCTTGGATATCGAAAAATCATTTTTCTTGAGGTTTCTAAGATATATGGGATGGTGTAAAAACAGTCTATTCAACCAAAATCAATTAAGCAAAAGTATTAAGTTGCTCAATTAGGGGTATGAAAATTATTTAATGTGAACATTGACATTAACTATTGAATATATCGGATTAATTATGGGTATGGGTCAGATAACTATTGTCAGCACATTGATAATTTCTCACTTTGATCTTGATTAGTATCGTGTCTTAGCAAAATTATTGTATACACACAAGTGTGTGTGTGTGTGTGTGTGCGCGCGAGAGAGAGAGAAAGACATCACTGTTGGAAAACTCCATATCAGAAACATTCGGAGGCCCACAATTTAGATGATGTAGATTGAGAGTAGCTTAAATGGACTTCTCTTCTTTCTGTGATTGGCATTCTACATCACATTGCGTCATCCTCAATTATTCGGTACCAGGAGTACATCCAATTATTGTATTTATTTCATAACCACAAATGCCATTAATCAATTACTTAGAAATTAGTTGGTTCATGCATGATTATAAATTCATTAAGACAATTTCTTGTAGAAAATATAAAATGTGTAGATCGAGAGTCTTGTTTAAACACTAAATATAATGTAAAACCCATTTACATTGGATAAGAATATCCATGCAACGAATTTGTATATTTTAATTGTACTGACTTAAACCAAATCGGGTCAATCGGATACCTCTATTTAGCGGCGGAGCCATAAAGCTAGGGAAGAGCTATATAGTCTCAACCAACTAATTTCTTTTGCTTTTTTATTCTTATAAAATCGTCGCATTTCGATATTTTGCACGAGTCGTTGTGTTATAAATAGCAGGAGGGGGCAAAAAATGTAGAACAATTTATTAAAACATTTTAAGAAAAAAATTATGTAATAAAATATTCTTACAATAGTTCCTTACAATTACTTGTATAAAGTTTTCTTCCCAATATAAATAACTGAATAATCTTTCATCCAACGATCTCCCGTTTGAATGTATCAAAATTTATTTTCCTCTATTTTCTAGACGTGTAATGTGGAAGATTTTATTTTACGTTTTTGTTATTTTACATCATAAAGTACAAATGTAAAGGTGGAGACCTACCCTATCCCCAATCGCATGAAAAATGACTTTTCAAATCTCAAGCTCGAAATATAAAAACATAGTACTCAATGCCAATGTATTATGCCATCGCCGGCGGCAGCATCTCTACACTATTTTATTTACAAATATACATATATCTATATATATATATATATATATATATATATATCGGTATTAATAGAATAAAATGTTGTTTAGGGGTGGGGTTGTTATGTCCTGTAGCAAACCTGGCTAAAATATTATGGAAGTATAGTTGGTCAAGCATTCTAACCTCATGTCCACATAAACACTAATTTCTTGTGAGTTTGGTTTTTCTTGGAAGTGCTCGCCAAAAGCATGTAACACTCACTAACTTAAACAAGTATCAACACCTACAATAATTCAAAATGATTTCAAACTTATCATAGATTTAATTTCTCATTCATCAAATATATATATATATATATATATATGGGGTATATATACACACATACATACATAAACGCATGACTTTGCCAACCCCCTTGTCTCCACCGCTCTCTAGAAACGAAAAAAGCTTGCTCGAGCTTTTTCCCAAAAAAACCTACTTTTTCCTTGACATAGAATCAACCTTTTTGTATTCAACTAAAGATATAATTATATATATAAATATACATTTCTAACAACACACAGAAACACATATATAATTGCTCTCTCTTTCTCTCTCTCTCTCTCTCTCTAAAATGGGTCTGAGAGACATCGGCCACTCATTACCACCAGGATTTAGGTTTTATCCGAGTGATGAAGAGCTGGTTTGCCATTATCTTCGAAAAAAGATTGCAAATGAAGAACTTCTTAGAGGCACTTTAGTCGAAATCGATCTTCATACTTGTGAGCCATGGCAGCTCCCTGGTAGGTCACCGCTTCATTTTTTCTGTTTTGGCATTTTGTGGATTTTTCTCTCAGTTTCATGTCAAACTTTAGTGAGAGACATGTTTTAAGTGTTAATAACTTTAAATAACCAATTTAATTAGTAAGAAATTAATAACAGCCATAAAAATAAAAATATATTAATATATCTCGGATTCTTCTTCTTCTTCCTTTCTGTAATTTCTTTCTTAAGAAATAAATAGAAATAAAAAATCAAGTGAAAATTATACGGTGCATGCATTTGATCTCGTATTTTTCGAAAGGAGATTTATATTAAAACCAAATATATAGCTCTGAGGCAGTTAAATAGGGAAGTTCTGAGTTCAAACAATTGGACATAAAAGTTGTTTAGCAATCTATGCTAAAGAATTAGCAGTCGTATTTCTGGATCTATGAGCATGTGAGAATCACTGCAATTTGTTTCAGGCACTTTCCATAAGTGGATATATACATGCATTTTGGGTTTAATGTGAAGATCAATTACTTTCAACTCTTTTCCTGAAATTAATCAATTGTAAAAGGCTATTCTCTTTTTCAAGAAAAAAAGTTTAGAGGGGCCGACCTCACATTTTCTGTGATTTCACTCTGGTTTCATGATTCTCTCCGCTCTTTTACTTAGAATAAGGTAAGCTCGTGAAGAAATCAAGTATTCCCTGTGGCTGTAAATCGTGTCGGTTATAAACTGTGTACGTTTTACTTGGAACGGATTGGCATAACATACATACGTAACGTATATAAACCTACCTAGTAGTTTACTTTAATTTAGTTTGTGATTAACTAGCTTGTAGGAGAAGCCAAGAACTGTGGTGGATATGGAATTTCTGTTACATATGTTGTTCAAGGTCAAAGGATTAATACACTTTTTGTGTTAAATTTATGTGACTTCCATATTTAATATTTGTTTAAGTGCGGAAATTAAATATTAGTATTGGCTCTTGAGAATCTCTTATGAGATTCATAACTTTTATCACATTAAAAGAAACAATATATCATGATATATGAGGCTAATGTGCTGTACATCTCCAATTCTATGTCCTAAACTTAACTAGGACGTGTTGCACGTAAAATTTAATTGTTATCGCAAGAATTGAGTTTAATTAACAATGTTACAATTTTCAGATATGGCGAAGCTGAACTCAAAGGAGTGGTACTTCTTTAGCTTCCGTGATCGGAAATACGCAATCGGCTACCGGACCAACCGGGCCACTATCTCCGGCTACTGGAAGGCCACCGGCAAGGACCGGGTCGTGCTGGACCCGATCTGCCGGGACGTTGTGGGGATGAGAAAAACTCTAGTTTTTTACAAGAATAGAGCTCCCAATGGGGTTAAAACTGGATGGATAATGCATGAATTTCGCCTTGAGAACCCTCATATGCCTCCTAAGGTTGGTATACAGTTTAATTTATTTTAATCCTATCTAAAAAACTAAATATGATAGCAAATCCTCGATTTTCATACTTGAAATCTTCTATCCCATTTGTTGGTATTTCACTCTCGCAATTGTTAGTTAATCTCATTATTTTCTTCAATCTCAAGTTCTTACTTGTGTTTTTGTTTGATTTTACAAATACCAATTAGGATTTATAAATAGTATTTAATTTCATTTGACCATTATGTGATTGATTATAATTGAGAATATAATTTTCTGCATTGCAGTTGCTTTAGTTTTTAGTAATAAATGCTTGTTATGATAATTTTTTTTATTAAATATAAAATTTGAATCGTGGAAAACATTGGGATATAGGATCTGAATCGATATTTACCACACCCAATTTTATGTTCATGTTTTATTTTTATCTTAATAATAGAACATGCACGGGACACTGTTTGTAACAGAATATCCAGCTATTATAAATTAAAACCTTAATTTACCAAAATAAATCACATAATCAAATTATCTGAAACAAATTTTCTAACTGATTATATTTTGTGCTCATCATTCACAGGAAGACTGGGTATTATGCAGAGTATTTTATAAATCAAGTAGCAACCAACAAAATTTGTATGATCATTCTACAGCTGGTGACATTTCTCCTATTTTGGCTGCATCACCAACAAGTGAACATGCTTTGCTCAATAATAGTCATCAAAACATTATCACCTCCTTCTATCAAGGCCAAAACCCTAACCATAACCCTAGCACCTCCCTCGACCTATCGCCTGTCCACTCGGGATGTTTACATATATACCCCAATGAGCGTGACAAGGATGTTGCGTCTCATCCATCAGCCTCCAATCATAATCACAGATTGATCGAGACCAAGTGCGAGGACGACTGTGGATTCTTGTTCGATATGAGCATCGACTACTCGAATGGTGTAGCCTCTTATCTTGAGGATGCCAGATTTGATCATGGCAGCAGCTCTGTTTTTATTTAAATTATGTGTATGTATGTATGTAGCATTTATTTATATACTTGATTCATCTAGCAAATTGGAGTAGATGTAGAAGGGCCATTTGTGAATTTGTGAGAATTAATTCTGTAGTTAGTATGTGCTGTTTGGGTGAGGAAATATATATATGATTGAGATCTGTATACGTATTTTAGATTTTTAAAAAAAATAGAATTTGTTTAGGTCGTAATAGTTCAGAATTTGTAATTTGTAATTTCTAATTTGTTATTTGTTATTTATTATTTATTATTTGTCATTGCTACGTACACATTCATAGAACTTGGTTTGTACTTACAAATTTATATATCTACAGAGTTTGTTGGTGGTCATTGAATTAATGAGTGGCAATTACTTGTTTTTAACTTACTGTAGCTCCCGTATTCAAATAAAGTAAATACGCTACTTCAATATTCTATATGACTATTGTAGATCCTTAGTTATATAATGAAACCTAATTATAGTGAAGAAAGAAAGCAACATATGATTGCACAAATTGATTTAAGCCATAATGATCGTGGAAGCAAATTGAAAATCAAACTAACCAAAGGTCGAAGTCCTGTGTGTGTATATAGGGGTGGAATCTTACCTCTAAGTTATGTAATATATACATCTAAATTCTGACCATATATTTTGTTCACATGCCAAGCTAAAAATGTGACAAGTAGCAGAGCTTTTTATTTACAAAAATACGAAGAGGTAAAATAAGGATACCAATTTGTGTTTTACTTTACACAATATCTGTGTCCTCTCTCTTCTCTGTCTTTCTCACACACACAGAGAGAAGACCTGCTCCGCTGCGGACTCCACGATGGATTGGCTCAGGACGGCTGCCGCTTCTGGCGTCGTCAGCTGAATCGTGCTTAATTCCAACTCTTTCGGCACTTTTTCTTCTCTCTCTTCCTTAGCTTCAAAACACGACAATTTACAAAAAGTGCAACCTATCACACTCTTTCTTTTGGCAATATTCCACAGATCGCTCAAAGAAGCTAAGCAGCACATATAGGCAACGACCATAGATTGCCTGGCCTTCCCTCCCTTTCCCACGTATAATACCCCCCCCCCCCCACCCCAATCTCTATACATATACCCAACGAAACAGGTTGACGTATTCAAAACTTGTATCTTATTTTCTGTAACAATAAACTAAATTTGAGGGGAAAAAAATTGCTATTAATTGACGATAAAATGTGACTTATGCTTATTTTGTATTTAATTATATGCATATTTAAATTTAATAATATATATATATTTAATTATATGCATATTTATGCTATATATATATATATATATATATATATATTTATTGTGTAACTATATGTATATTTTGTTGGAACATACAATTATGGTCCAACATAATTCGTTAGATGATCGTATATTAATCACTATCTATTGGACGATCCGATTAATTGATCAAATAAGTTTAAATAATTGCGAGGGTCGAACAATCATTTATAAAAGTATAGGGACTATTGTGCATATACCATTTTGTATAACTTCTATTTTGTTATGGGTGAAATTGAAGTTATAAGATACCTTAGGGACTTATTTGTAAATACGGGGTTATGATCCCCAAGTGAATATAAATATGTTGATAGAATCTCATTCCTATTAACTTGAACATAGAAAACAAGATTCATAACAATTCTCTCTACGGTTTGTACATACACTTGGAAGACAATCAACCCGACAACGAACGACAAACATGAATTCGGGTACGCTTCCGCTTTAGATCGTTTATATTCGACATGCACAATTCGTTCTAACATATTTGTGCTAAATCATAAATCTAACATATTTACAAACAGAAACATGCATATTAATATACTTAAATATACATACTTTCAAATAAAAACATGCATAAACAGAAATCAACATATTAGCAAATAGAAATACATGCATACTAATATACTGAAACATGAATATTTTCAAAAAAAATATATATATATATATATATATATATATATAAAATCAGCATTTTTGCAAACAAAGACATGCATACTACTATACAGAAATATGTATATTCACAAATAAGTATATGCATAATATAAAGCAGAAACATAAAAAATATGCACATAAAAACATGCACATCACAAAATAAAAAACATGCATAATACAAAACATGTCTTATATCTGCTACACGCAAATGCAACAACAACACCTGCAATAGATTGCATGAAAAAGAATATGAACTGATAATATGAGAAAGTGAGAAGATAAACAATAGATTAGGGTAATAAGCTAAAAATTATCCATGTATATTTGTTTGCAAATTATGCATATTTACATGTAACGTCATACATAATTATGTTAACATTATGCATAATATTATTGTTGTCTTAAGAACTATAAAAAATTAAAAATTGTGAAAAATTCCAAACATCATATTTTTAAGGGACAGTCATACCCCTCCGCATTTTTTTTGTCTGGGAAAGCCTCTACTATGTGTCACGTTTTCTTGAATTTCACATGTAACATTGAGTGGTTCAAGATTGAAATTATATACTACCTAAATGAGTGAGATCTATATGTAACATTGGGTGTCATCTTTTCATGCATCTCACATCTCACATATAACTTTGGGTGTCACGTGTGTGTGTGGACATGGGGGGACGCAAAAAAGTAGTTTAGGATGAGCTAATATCAAAATATTTTACGACAAAAAGTGATTCAATGAAAAAAAAACAAAAAAACAAAAAATCTAGTGTGAAATTTTTTATTGCGGGTGCTAATGCTCTCCCAAGCACGCCCATTATCCTCCACTTTACATATATACATACTCATTCAATATTCACAAAATCTGAGGTGAGTTTCAGTTGGTAAGAGGTTCAAATAAGAATCATTCTTACTGTGAGAATGTAGGAATCATTTTAAATTTTTGGATCGTTGATAATTTATTATAGATGTATCTACTATGCTGGATGAATGCAAACTTGGGTTCGAATCCTGGAGGTTGCAATTTACTTTATTTTTTCTAGTGCAATTAATTTTCACTGTGAATGAAGCTACTTTATATATACAATGCAATTGTCCTCACATTCTCACAATGACAAGATATATTTAATAATCACCAAATTTGAGGTCAGTTTCGATCGATGTTCATTTCGACTGAATTTGACCTGCTCTTGTTTTTTCGATTTTCTTTCTAAAGATAGACCAAAATTGGTCAAACTTAAAAAATAAACTAATATTAAGAAATTCAAGTTTGAACACTAAAATTTACTTTCTCCGTCCACCATAAAATGTCTCATTTTGCCATAAATGGGCGTCCACAATAAAATGTCTCGTTTACTTTTTCTATTTTGGGTAAGTGAAATAATCATTAAAGAAATCATTTTTTACTTATATTCCATTCCACAATTTTACACTAATGCCCTTATCAACAATTAAAAAAATAAAATATCCTGAACCTAACACCCCTTAAACCTAATTCCCCACCTATTTTCGGATCATTCGAGACCCTCCCACTTCGTCTCTCATTCCAGATCTTCTCACTCGTCTCTCATCCTCTCGATTCGACCATGGAATCGGAAGAGACACCGGTTGAAAGCCTAGATACACACTCTGATTTGGGCGATACACCTATTGCGACCCAGTTTTTACCCATTCCCACATATTCTTTGGAGGATTCGCCCATTTTGTGTCTGTATTCTTTCCCCTTTCTTTTGTCATCTATAATGAGAGATGCATTTGATTCCACCTTTGAATCGATGTCCTCCTATAAAATGGCTTATTCGACCATTTTTTTCAAAGATGGTAGTCCTTGAAACTCCACCTCTGACTGAGCAGTTATCTGATTTCAATATTTGGTACCTTCAGACTTTAGGGATTTGGTACACTAGCATGTTAAAGTTGATATTAAGGTTTGTTGCATGTTTCTGTAATGATGATTTTGGTAAGTGAGACCCTATGAGGAGTAATTTATGAGGGTTAGTTGTTTTTTGGCTGTTGATTCTACGTTTATAAACTGATACTACACTAGATCTTGGACTTATTAGTGATGGTTGCTCGTTTTTTATTTGTGAACTGATACTACATTGGATCTTGGAGTTAATTATGATGGTTACTCATTTTAGCTGTCAGTTTTATGTTTGTGGATTAATACTACACTAGATCTTGGAGTTATTTATGAGGGTTTGTGGTTTTTTGGCTATCGGTTGTATGTTCGTGAACTAATACTAAACTGAATCTTGTGTTATTGGTGTTTTGGTTGTCCGATGTATGTTTGTAAACTGATATTGCAATGATATTATCACGTTTGGTTATGCATGTCTCTCTGTGTTAATACCCTATGATGATTTATAATCTGAGGGCCATTCTTAAAGCCAACCCTACATGGTTTGGAGGATTACATTGCTTAACACATTATGATGTACCACCCTATGATAATTTATATGAATGGTTTGTTGTGAAGGATGTTCTGTCCTATGATGATTTATAATCTGAGGGAAATTGAAGCCACCCCTCTATGATTTGGAGGTTTTGATTTACAAAATATGTGTTTACATGAGTGTTCTGCCCTATGATGATTTATGATAAGTCCCTCTTCAACTTATAATGAAACTAGATGACACTCATTTCTTATCGGTCTTTCTTTGTTCATATGTTGAATTTTGTAGTTGTTGCCTCCTCTAACTATCATGATTTGTGTGAGACAACCTTGTAGTGTGATGAATATCTTATTTAGATTTTGTGGTGAAAGTTCATTGAATGGGCTACACACATTCTTAACCAAGTCATCCACACTGACTACCAACTTATCATCTTGTAGTGATTGAATGACTATAAAATAGCCAAGATCAAACACATTTATGTATGGAGAATTGGCTGGTTGACATACAAGTTGGATTGTGAATCCCTCTGTGTTGGCAACTTCTATGGAATATGTGTCATTGTGGTTGATATGAGGTTTGACATTGTCTTGTTGAATGATTATATATTTGCTTGTTGTGGGTGGCCATTTGGCTTTAATAGTTGGTATAATTTGTTGAAAGCCATTAAAATAACTAAGTGATAACTTTTGTTTGCAGCCTGATAGTTAGGCTAATGAAAAAAACAATTACATGTTGGATGATGCATTTTTTAATAACTACCTTTGTGATTGCTTGAATTAATTTAGTCTCCATTGTTTCCTTTAATCTGCTCTTTGAACTCCTCTTTGTTGGATCTAATGTTGTAAAGAGAAATATACATACTTTTCCATCAATTATAACATGTCCATCTATTGCGATGTGTGGTCTGCTTACAACAGCCCTAAACATCACTTTAGTGATGAATCTTTTGGATTTGCATGTTGTAAAGAGAAATATGCATACTTTTGGATTTGCATGATCTGTATGGCTCTTTTTCATCGGGGAGAATGTAATATCATTATGAACACTTGGTCATATAAAACCATTTCTCATCAATGCGTACCACATTGTGCATGCTTCCAAATTTTACTTTTCCTTGCAATAATTATGTTTCTAGTTGACTTAAACTCCATCTCAGCCTAGCAAGTTTTTTGACTTGGGTAAGTGTTGGTTTATTGCATTTATATGAGGCTTAATCTGATTCTGTTTTATCCATTGTGTCGTCAAGCTTTTGCTAACTTCAAGCTTCATTCCCGTATTCCTAATGGAGGATCTTTCAAGCACATAAAGTAATTTTACTTTGTCTACATCAAGTTGAAACTTGTCTTTGTGTAGGAATCCTTTAACTTTTGATGACACGATGACAGGTACTCCATTGGTCGTCTGTTCCTTGGCCAATTTTCAGATTTTGTAGATGGTCTTTCGCCTGACTCCAAATGCCTCATCTGCCTCTTTATTAGCTCCATGCCTAATTTTACCATTGTGGTTGTTTAGAAGCAAAAATTGCGCCACCTTGTTCTTGAAAGAGGCTTCGAGTTGTCTTTTGTGAGTTGGATCATCCATGACTACTTTTTTCTTTCTGCTTTATGATGAGTATGTTTTTAGGGCAAACTTCAGTAGATTTTCTAAGTTTTTTTTTGTTGTTGTGGGCAAATGATCCAGTTGTTGAATGCTTTTATAGAAAAATTTAGTCTTTCCCACCAGAAATTTTGATCACATATGTAATCATAATTTTGCTAGACTAATGAAATGCAGTCTACATTTCCTAATGAAATTTGTCCTATTTAAATTTTTTTGTAATGTTTATTTAATTAAGTACAGTTTAATTTAAATTATGTATTTTGATTAATTAATTTTATCATAATGTTGGATAACAAAAAAAAAAAAATTAACTCAACAAACACTCAACTAACAAACACTAAGGGCTTGTTTGCTAGGTAAGACAACATATAACAAGATAAGATAAATTGTATTAGGATTCAAGATATGATTCAAGATATAGCGAGAAAAGATATAGCAAAAATGTTGTTTGGTAGATATGATAGGAATCCGGATAAAAATTATTTTGGTGTTTATGAATATAGATTATGTTATAGATAATATGTAAAATAACAAATCTGCCCTTACGAAAAAGGATGGACAATTTAAACAAAGCTTAGGACAAAGCCAATTCCAACCAATTCAAGACCAGTTGACCTGAGAATTTCTCGAACATCTCGTGCATCTTTTTTTTACAAACAAAGCAAATGCGCAAGTCACCAGAATGAGGCGAGCTAAGGTGTCAACGTCTCACATACACAAAACAAATAGAACAGTAGCCAAAACAACACACTGTCTGCAAAGGAGACACCAAAACAAAGTCGAAACTGAAACAAGAAAAACAACCTAAGCGGCAACCACCCTAAAGAAGATCTACCCCAACACAAACAACAACCAACCAAGAAACTTCAAGAAGGATGACAAAACCAGTAAATAAATCAAGCAGGCTGAAAGAGGAGCTCAACAAACCAGCAACGACAACCATGCAGCGAAACACAGCAATACCAAGATCAAGCAAACAAGCAAGAAAAAACAAGTTGGCCTACCCCAAAGCAGAATATCTCTTGCATCTTACTAACAAATTTTTTATCCTATTTCAAGACTGCCCTTGATAGCCATAGAGAATAATATGGAAAGTAGACCATAAGTATTATTCCGACAAATGGGAAAATGTCATTCCGACAACTATAGAACCAAATATATATAAAAAATTAATATATAGTATTCTTATGATCATCTAAATCTTGTACCTCACAGAGCACCTCCATTGCAATATTGTTGTTGTGTGTTTGAGCATTAAGACCATGTTCGATATCCTTCACTGTAATTTGAAGATAATGGAAGGGTTAGAACAGTCAGGATCATGGTTTTATATTTTGCAAACTTCATATAAGAGAACTACTATCATAAATCATCATACTGGAATGGATTATCATCAACAATTAATCTTTCAACTTGATACTAGACGAAATACAATTTTCTAGGAGTTTAAATATAAATGAACATAGCATACGCAGAGAATGGAAGTGAAACAGTGCCAGACTTCATATACATTATGGGGCAAGCCTGAAATTTTCATGGTGCACTAAAATATCAACTTATCATTTATTAATTATTACTGCAAAAATAGTCACGTTTTCAGCAGTTTTACCACATAAACCATAGTCAAATTCATCATTCAACTTCAACTAAAACTAGTTTATCAAAAGCTATCCCAGTTTCCTTGGCAAGAGATCTTAAATGGGAAATCACAACTACAAAATTTACACAGCCAATTCATTCCATGCAATTCGAACAAAGCTCAGAAAATTTGGCTCGGAATATCATCCACAACCAATGCATCATAACTAAGAACAAGCAAGCAAAATGAAGGATGGACATTTCGAAAAAATCTCATAAAATCATCACAACCAATTCATCACAACAGAGGCGGACAAACAATTCATCAACAGAGCCAATTCAAACATAGTCGATTCGAACCAAACCAATTCGAATAGAGACAAGAAGAATTGTGTGGCTCAAAAATCTAACACGACAACTTCGTGGCTGCAAACCCAGTTGCAATGAGGTTTTCGTCTGGGTTTTCCACACCAAAAACAATGGCCATGCACATCACCGCTGAAAAAATTGAAGACAAACGTCGATCGTCCTCAAGATGTCGTCACAGCCACAACCCACACAATCCAAATCCACGCCCAACTCAAAGGCGACGCAGACCACGGCCGGAAAAATCATAGGCAACCGTCAGATATCATCAACACCAAATCAACGGCGATGCAGACGTCGAACCTCTTCCAAGTATGCTATAGTCACTTGTGGTTTCACAGTGTTGGTGGTGGTACCTTTTGTTGTTTACGTAGTAGAGCAGTTATAAGAAGATTCTTGTTTTATAAGCATATTATTTTTACAGTAGAGACTGCATTAGATGTTAGAAACTCGCATTGCTGGAGATCCTATTTTGCATTTCTTAAAGGTAAATTATTATATGTTTGATCAACTTGTTCTTCAATAATGTGCAGTCAAATTTGGCTTATCAAGTTATAGTGATTGTGACATTGTGAAGAAACTTATTTTCTATTATTGAGAATACATTATGAAGAAACTTAAATGGTTTGAAATTTGGATTTTGGAGCACAAGAGTTAAGGTTGGAAAACTCTCTAGTTAGGATCAAACCTCATTTTGTGAATTCTGCATTAATAACTGATTCAATTTGATGAATATTGTAGCATAAAATGTTTCATTTGCAATACAGTTATAAATTATTGCCCCCTATAACTTTTTTTGTGGAAATATTACTTTTGTTACGTTATTTAAGTTCTTCAACTAATTTTTTTTTTCAATTTAACAATTTTAATAGAGACGTCTTCAAACACCTACCACTATAGTATTTCTCTTGTATAAGCTTCACGTCTTTGTTTTTTCTAAACAAAAAAAATATGGTTGCACAATTTTCCACTCCTCACAGATAAATTGCAACCACATGAATACAAATCATGTCTAACATCATAACTAACGGACCATATGTTGCGATTATCATCCATAACTTTGTAAATCCCGATGTTGGTATCTGTCAACATCTCAACCAAATGGCATTTCTACCACGCGTCCATAATTTGTTCTTGTACGTCTTTGAACTTGTTGTCTGAGCAAATTGTAGCAGCATGTTTCTCAATAGACAACTCCGTAGCATCAAGTAATAGACCAAGAGATGGTCTAATAAAGGAAAAGAAGGGAAAGTTGAAAGAGAAATAAAAATGAAAGATAAAATGAGGGGAAAAAATGAGTAAAAATAACGTATGAAATAATTAAGAAAATATGTGAAATGGGAAATAATGATACATAAAGTGATATAGTGCACCCCAAGTGGGCTATATACGCCCAGGATGGGCAATATGCTAAAATAAGATGTGAAATGTGCGCCCTGTGTGGGCTATAAACGTCCCAAAATTGGTTATGGGTACCCTGAGTTGGACAGTATGACATAATAATATGAATATATATGATAGAAAATATGATAATATAATTTAAATAATATAGTGTTATAAAGTAAAATATAAAAGATACATGAGGAAATTGTGAAAATAAATAAAACACATGATAATCTTGAAAGGATGTAGATAACTTATAGTGTATTAAACGAGAAGAATAAGATAAGGGAATGATAATAGTATACGAACCAAGTGAAATTCTGAGACGAAATTTCTTTAAAGAGGTGGAGAATTGTAACATCCCTAAAAAGGGGCTAGTCGGAATAGTGATTTTACGATCGTCGGACAAGGGTTTCGACGATAATTTGAAAATAATTAATTAAGTAAATTGGGATGAATAGAAGAGTCTAATGTATGAATAGAATTTAATAAGAGAAATATGTT
>JAYDZE010539625.1:0-14750 GCA_034509125.1 Monilaria moniliformis
TTTTTAGAAAATTTCAGATTTTCGGATCGGTTCGGATTAGGCAAAAATCCGAACCGAAATCCGAATGCTCACCCCTAGATAGAAACTCCTACTTAACAAAATGAATTTTTAAAAAAATATTTAAATAAAACTTTTATCTTTTTTAAATAATTTTATAAGAGAGAGATAGAGAAGAAGAAGAGAGAAGAAGGAAGGTCACATAGATCTCGTGGTGGCTTTTGCACATGCATGTGAACCCCTTAACGGGGACCAAAATCTTTTGAAGCATTTATGTATTTGCTCTAAGGTCGGTTTCAAGGCTAACTCCGTCATTTCAATTAAAATTATTATAGATAGGGAAATATGACGCGCCCATGAATCATAATGCCCTTAATCTTTGCGGCCCACCCAACTTTTCTGGTATAAAAAGTAGAGATGAATTCATCTCCCTCAAGAAATTCAGTCCGTCGACGAACACCGCCGCCGCCGCTGGAAACATCCTCCACTCCACCTCCCTGTTCTTGAAATTGCAGTCACCGTAGGCGACTGAGAGCTTGTTTTCCGGTGCTTGTCTAGAGCTTGGAAGCAATATATATTAGGGTTTAGAAAGTAGGTGGAAAATATATTCTGACGACATATATTTCATAAAATAAGTGAGAATATCCACGTAGGACTTCAGGCTTTCAAATTATATTTTGGAGTCCAAGAATGCTATTTTTGAAACTTTCTTGAAATTGTTATTTTTATAAAAACTCCCAAAAATCAGGCCATTTTTTAATTGGGCCTAAGGTCGGCTATAAAGTGTAATTAACCATTCATATTAACATTAAATATTTCAACATAAATCATCATTACTAGCATCATTTAGAGACATTGTATTGTTTAGGAACAATTTCAAGGATCTTAAGAATGAGACGAAAGAAATGTAAAAGAGGATGAATAGTAGCTTAGTGACAATCTTCTTCTAATTGCTAATTGCTAATTGCTAATTGCTTAACCTTAAGAAAAGGCCAATTCGAAAGCTGGCATAAAAATGTACTCGCGTAAAATGGGTTATCATTAATTAAACAAATATAAATAATGATGTTTGAATTTAATATTGCAATTACCAAAAAATTAATCAATATTCAAAATTGCTAAGTTTAATGAAATTTATTTAATAAAAAGTATAAGCAATTTGAATATATAATTATAGATATATACATCTAAATAAGAATGTCAAAAGTTACAATAAAAATAGTTATGTAATATACTGGATATGAATAAACTTTCATTTTATTTTATTGAATTAATTAAATATGCAAAATTCAATATCTAATTATATATTATTATATTTTATCTTATATAATTATACTTTTGCACAATATTTAAATTATTGGTTTATACATGATATTTATAAGAGGTATTTAAAAAATTAATAAAAAGATAAATATATTGAAAGATTATTGAAAGATAATTCTCAATTCATCAGGCATTTTTACAACTACTTTAAAAGATCGGATCATAAGTTGTAACTAATCCTATTTAAATATTCCCTCTTTCTATTTTTTACACTCAAAGAAATGATTATAAGAGGTTGCAGTGGAAGAACTTGTGTTGCAATGGCCAAACCCAATTCAGATCCTCTATCTATTGTATTTTAATATGATATTTATATTGTATTTATTAATGATTGATATATAATAATAGTAAAAGTTTATAATTTAAGATTTATATAAAAAATATATATCCAAATTTTTGGATATTTTGAGCCCTATAATTTTTCCTATATTCTTTATTTATACATGTAATAGATAATGTGTCACACAAATTTATAATAGTTGTTAAATCGGACAAACCTATTCCGTGGACTGGTACAGTTACGATGGCACGGCGGTTTTGATTTGGATGGCGTAAATTGTGCATGGAAGACGAATAAAATATTTATTTACCATTTCATTACTCGCACGTGCCAGATTTGTTTTTTACCAACTCATCTTCCTAATATTTTTGATGCGACCGTCGCACAATGCGCACCAAGTGCTACTTTAGTAGCCCATAAGCTCGCTCGGTATGTAACAAATATATTGGACAAAATCGTGTGAAAAAAAATATTTCTCGCAATTAATGCTTGTCTCGTATTGGTTCTCTCAATTAATGGAGAGCGAAAGAGAGTCCTTTCAAATTGAAATTTCATTGGTGGATACCAAATTATAAAATTACATAAAGGAGTCTTTTGTATAATAAATTTGAAATTGTATTGTAATTGTAATTTTATGAAATTAAATTAAAATTTATAATATTTTAATTCAATTCTAAATTTTTTGTTTGGTAAAATTAAGTAATTGATATAAAATTATATTGTAATTCTAAGTTCTTTTTTGATAAAGAAAATATTGACCAAGATTTAACATTGACTTTTAATTGAATAATTTTTTTTATTTATGTATATTATGTAACTTTAAATTATTTTTCTATATATTTTGAGTTGTACGTGTGAGTGTATGCAGTGTGTGTGTGGTTTGTATGTAAAGTTGTGGATGCAGTGTATGTATTGTGTGTCTAGTGTTATATGCAATCTGTGTATATGCAGTGCGTGTTTCCTGTGTATTGTGTGTGTCACTGTGTGTATTGTGCATGCAAAGTTGTGTGTTTTGTGTGCTTATGTGTGTTTGTTGTGCGTGTGCATTATGTGTTGTGTATTGTGTGTGCAGTGTGTGTATATTTTGTGGAGGTACTCAATTCAAATTGTGGAATTGAAATAATTTGAAATTAGAATTCAATTTCAAATCCAAATATTTTTATGGTATCAAATAGTAGATTTTAATAGTAATTAAGATATAATTAATAACTGCTCTTTAATAATAATTTTCATTATTGATTTGGCTCAATATTTTGATTCTCTTAAATTAGTTGTGCGCACGCTTATCTTTTCATACTGTTGTTTACATAGTAGTATATGGGTAGCTTTATATTATTTGTAGCTTGTCAGTCGGAATTTGGATTCCTGCTGGGAGGCGGGCAAAGGACCACGTTTTGATGTCCCATTCAGTTTATTAATTAATTAATTAATTATTATTATTATTATTTGTAAATATTATTCATGTTAGATTTATTGATTTTTCAATTTTTGAGTTATTTTTTAATCTTTCGGTAAGAGAAAGATATTATTATTATAAGAAGTATATATGTTTTATCATTGGTTAATTAGTGTTAATAATCCCATGATATTTTTTGTGAGGATATTCAAATAATGCAAATTTCAGTTTATAAGCGGCGAGTTTTAGAGTTGAAAGTCCATCGCTCTCTCCTTCCTAAAAAAATAATTAAAATAATTATTTTTTTATATATAAACTAAAACATGAGAATAATAAATAAATAAATGAAAAAAACGAACATACACCATCGTGTAGGGGCACCGGGCAACTATGACAGTTGTCGTACTACTCTCTCTACAAAATTACATCCACATTAAATGACCTAGGTCCATCTTAGTTATGTCTCTTTTATCAGCAATATTTATTTGTCACACTATATTCAACTATTAAATTATTATTGTAAGCATAGTTATATATAATAGAAATTTAATACTACAGCGACTCTAATTAACATTAATTCGTCATTAAGAAGTAAAGCTTCAAAAAACTGACTATCACGAACCACACATGCAAATGGTGGTATCTTTATGATGAATATGGAGAGAGAGAGAGAGAGAGAGGGAGGGAGAGGGAGAGGGAGAGAGAGAGGGCATAGTTGAAAATACAAGCCTCGCTCTCCTTAAAGCAATAAATAAACACTTAAGAGAGCATGCTCCATTGCCTCCTCTCCTATGCAATGGAGCAACCTCCACCATGCAACACCTCTGCTGCCGCCGCGACAGAAAAAGGCGGCACGCGCCACCCTGTCTACCGCGGCGTGCGGAAGCGGCGATGGGGGAAATGGGTGTCAGAAATTCGAGAACCCAGAAAAAAGACGCGAATATGGCTGGGCTCTTTCCCCGCGCCGGAAATGGCGGCGAGGGCATACGACGTCGCCGCCTATTGCTTGAAGGGCCACAAAGCGCAGCTCAATTTCCCCGACGACTTCCATCTCCTGCCGCGCCCCTCCACCAGCGCCGCCAGAGATATACAGGCCGCCGCGGCGCTTGCAGCCAACATGGTCGCGGAGAAGACCGGCTCCGCCGTGCAGGGCGGCGAGGACGATTTCTGGGAGGAGATAGAGCTGCCGGAGTTGATTAGTGATCATGAATATTCATCGCCGGAGGTATGGTGTTGGAGTTCTAACTCTGGAGACTTCTATGGTGATGCCAAGTTAATGGATAGTCATGATCGGATTATTTAATTACCCTAATTTTATTTTATATTCTTTATGAACATATATTTTTGGTTACAGATTGTTGTTATGTTTTAGCTTCCTCTTGTTTCTCATTTAAATAAATAAATGGTATATGTATAATTTGATTGTTGTACACACACACACATATTCATATTTATATGTTGATGATGTTGTATTATACATTCTTCTTACACAGTTGTGACACAGGCATATTTCATTTCGTCTAGTAATTGTATATACACACACATTCATGTGTATATGTTGATTTGTTGTATATTACATGTATCTATAGAACCGTATAACGACGCATGTAATTAATTACAATATTACATCTATATATAGATGATAAGTTTATGCCAATGATACTATTAACTGACAACGATAATATTAATGATAAATCTAGAACTAGTGAGATCATAACTATAGGATCACGAGTTCAAATTTCATCGACTCTTTTTTAATTAAGCATGTCTCAGGCCCCACAAATGATGAATTACGGTTTCTCCTAATTAAATTGCCAGAAAAAGTTTGAATGCGAGGTAAAGAAAGTTTATAAAGTTCTTTATAAATATGGATCAACCCTTTTTAATTTATATAAAAGTTTGTATGATATATCATTGTCACACATAATTTTTTTTGAAATGTATATAATCTATGATATAAAGATCTATTTGAAGACAAAAGTAGTACCGACGCAAAAGTAACATCTTCTTTTAGAAGTAATTTATATCTTTTTCTAGTCATATATTAATTGATCGATAAAGGAAAAGAATTGGGATATATGACACATTGATTATACCAAATATCATAAAAAGGTGCACATGGAGCATAAATAATATAGCAACACGTATCATCTCGCACCTAGTGATGGAGTGAATATTCTTAAACTAAAATATTTCGCGTTTAAATTTTATCAACCCCTTCTTGATCGAATCTGTCACATTTTGATTTGTATGTTTGATCTAATAGGTATGAATTGAGAGTTATTTCACATGAATGAGATTTACCTAGTCTACACCTCAAATAACTGTTGTTACGAGCTCCAAATAAATTGCAAGCTATTGCACACAAATGAGATATTTCAAGGTAACGATTAAAACCTTTGCTTATCATGGTACATATTATCTATCTTTTTTCTTTTTTCACGTCAGATATTTTTAATGCTCAATACATTTTTAAAGTTCAGATATAATTGTAAAAGGATTAGAAAAAAGTAAAATATACTCGCTTTTTATAGGAAAACGCGAAAATTCCTTGTTGATAATATAGCTTACAATTACAAAATCATTGTGTGATTACCAATTGAGCTGCGCTTCGTTGTCCAATAATATTAAATATTTGATATCATTATTTACTTGATAGGAATAGGATATCTGGCCGGTAAGGTCAATTAGCCCATTTGGACCATAAGCTGACCTATTTGCTTAAGCCCGACACATTTTATATGGGCCTGGGAATTTTCTTGGGCTCATGCGGACATGGTCCGGTACGTTGACTCCTCTCTAATTATATTAATCTACTATAAAAATATTGAAATTCATTGAAATATTTGAAAACTTATTTTTGAAAATGATTATAAGTTTTGTATAAATGATTACGAATATAGTTAATTAAGGATGTGTTAGACAATTTATTAGGTCAAATAAATCAAGAAATCATGAATTAACTTTAAAAAGTTCAATTTACGTATAGAAATAGCTGGA
Source organism: Monilaria moniliformis (assembly GCA_034509125.1). Taxonomy (NCBI): domain Eukaryota; kingdom Viridiplantae; phylum Streptophyta; class Magnoliopsida; order Caryophyllales; family Aizoaceae; genus Monilaria; species Monilaria moniliformis. The sequence continues at coordinate 5,997 of JAYDZE010539625.1, forward strand.
TTTTTCTATAAATTATGTATCATCATGTCAACAATTATAAGCTCTATTTGAGTGTTGATATTTTTACCAATTTATACTAAAAATAGCTGAAATTTTTATAATTTAATATAAGTAAAAATCTTGGTTGAAAAACAATAAAATACATGAGCAAATAATTTTAGGTACTTGGACCAGAAAGTCAAAGATATGCCACAGAGTTCTCCCACCTGTCACTTTTCTATTCATAAAATTATTGAAAATAAAATAATTAGGAATTGCATGATCCAACCACAACTTCCCCTTTGACCCCATTACCAGCCAAACGCCTAAATAATCCCATATATATATATATATATATATAAAAACACATTTAACTATAATACATATCGCATTAGACCAAATATTGCTCCATCATCAAAATCCATAGACCATGTACGAAGTGGAACCATATATCCCCACATATAAATTCGCCGCCGCGATCTCGCCGGAGCGTCCCTCAGGAACGGCGACGCCGCCGCTCCACGCCCTAGCTGCGGTGCCCTTCAAATGGGAGGAGCAGCCCGGGAAGCCCAGACCCTGCACCGACATCATCCTCCGACCCGAACCCGCTAGATGTCTGGAGCTTCCCCCCTGCAGAAATAACAAAATGCCCTCCCCCACTACAGTTCTTGACGGGCCTGATAATCTGGGCCGCCCCAAATTCTCTTCGTTCAGGCTGTTTAGGGAGAAGAAGATTTCGTTCGACAGCAGCAGCGCCGGCGGCAGCCCTCAGAGCTGCGTTGATCATGTGATGGTCGGAAAGAAGAGTAGTGGACGGCTGAAAAGGAGTGGGTTGTTTGGTAGGAGGTTGAGAGTAAGGAGTGGTGGAAAGGAAGCCGACGAGGGTAGTTTGGGGTTTTCGCCATCTTCGTTTGCTGGCTTTGAAAGTGTGGCTGCGGAGGGGAAGATTGCAAGGAATGGAAGCTTTTCGAGTTTCTCTCGGTCTGCGCCTACTCCTCTCTGGGTAAAAGTCTCAGCTTCCATTAATTTCCTCATTATTGCTTTAATTTCTGTTCAATACTCACAATTATATGTTCTTAGAGTTCGATTGCCCCAATGATAATAATAATTAGGACATGTAAAAGGTTTAGTTGCAGTAATATATACTTTTGTTTTGTTAATTTTGTCCAAATAGTGAAGAACTTTTGTGTAAACAGATATGTCTAAGATTCAAATGTAGTAATACTTAATCGTCAATATATATTTAGGTAGACAATTATTGTTATTGAACCTTTAATAGTGCAATACGTATCTTGTTATTGCACCTTTTTTTAGTGTTCTTTTAGTCTGATTTGCTCTGAAAAACACAAGTCGAACGTATGGACAAACCGCCCTAGCTCGTCATTGTAGCCATAAATATTTCTGTCTTCCTTATTATTCTGGAAAAGAGTACCAGTTTGTGCGGCTAATATGAAACCTTAGTAATTAGGGCAATTGGGAAATTAAATTGCGACGGCTGACTTAGGGGCCATCACTTAAATAACCATCTAACCTTGTTGTTCCACGAAAGATGCCATAAATATACAATCGAGGAGTAGGTACAACAGTGCTGCCCACAGCTTTCATGTGTTGTTTTGTCAATGTCCAAGAAAAGTGAGATTGTAATGTAGGCGCAATTTGAATTTCATTTTGTCTATTGACTGTTGTTAATTTTAAGATTTGCTTCTAACTTGGATGGTTCTGGTACTTACATGTCTTTGACAAGTGCAGGCTACTACTATGTATGAAGGTTTGAAGCAAGCTATAACGTGGAAACGAACAAGAAAATCAAAGAAAGAAGGCGCTCGTTAGAAGGGGACAAATGGGTTTGCTGTCTTTATGTTATTTCTAGTGTCCAATGTATTATGTATATGTAAATTAAGCTTCGATATTTTATATTATATCCTCCGGTGAAATAAATTAGATGCAAGAAACACGTTTTTTATTTCATTTTTCTGTTCTCACTGGAATTATATGGTAATATATTATCAGTATATGCAAACGTTAAGTATCATTTTATGCTAAGAACAATTTATAATCAAAATTCGAAGGCAACTATTAATGGGATGATTGGGAGAGAGAGAGAGATAACGCACCGCCTCACCAGAAAGTCAAAAAGAGGAAGATATGGTTGCCAGTAGGCGGAGTAAACAACAGTAAAGAGAGAAGGCAAAACACATGAAAAATGATAGAATAGAAAGGAAGAAAAGAGGAAAAGATTGATGTAAGCATGCTGGCGTTACAGTGGTAATAGGAGGAATCCCAGAACAAAATCTTTTCATGAAAAGGCAAATGGATGACAGATATCTTAGACGGCATGTTTGTTCAAATATTTTAATTCTTGAAGTTAGTGTGTGTGTGAGCTGGAATTTTGACCGCAGAAGTCAAGTTATTTTGGGAAAATGTAGAAGTATTATTATGTAAAAATTTATACTCACCCCATCCATAAAATAATAGACACTAAATTGTGGCAAATATTAGATAAAATGCATCATGGGTGGACTAAAAAAAACCTACTTTATCAAGAAATGATGGATCGTGTATGGTAAAATTATAATTAAGTTGAAAAAGAGTAGATAATAATAAAAAAATTGTATCCAAAAATGACAAATAAATAAGCATGCACTAATTTAGAAAACCACCAAAATGACAAAATGTATACTATTTTGTGAAACGGGAGGAATTTTTATTTCTAGAAAAAGAAAGACAATAAAATTCTCAAAACAAACGTGGACGCTGACTCTTAACTAGAAGAATATACTATCATATTATATTTATAAAAAACTCAAGCTAAAACACCTGAAGTAGTAGTGCAATGTTGAATATCAAATTGAACTAGTTTGCCAACTCCCACCCACAAACGAATCTCATTATCATCCCAATCCATCCGTCGTGTAAATGCTGCTACAATTTTAGAAATACTATATCGTTAAAATATAGGGCAGGCAATAGAATAAAGGGGCGAGACTTGACTTAAATGGATAGCGAATAAACCTTAATGTAAAAGTTGCTTCTTGCATACTCAGCTACAATTCAAATAAAAACTAAATGCGCATATTTCGAAAACTTATTCCCATGCCTCAAAACGAGCTAGCCATCCGCCCCATATCCTGCCTCAGCCCTGTTTTCTTCCGGTGATACCAGCAACAACCTAAAGATACATAAAGACATATAAGATAGCCACAAATGAGAAAAATCCCCTTGAACCCCCACATACAACAAGTATGCATTCCTATATCTAAGCAAACAGATATATAAAAAAAATGCAAAAATGTTCTGGATAGTTCAATCCCAGAATCGAACTTTTGATCTAAAACAAATGTTTGCTATTCTTGCATAAGAGCATAATATCCTAATGTAAGACAACTCGCTACTTTTAGAAACCCACAACTTGACCTATTAAAACTTGACTAAGTTTGTATGTCCTCAGATCACCACCAAACAAGCATACCACCCAGTCTCCTCGTTCTTCTATGCTTTTTTATATAGGATTATAAATCTGTGTAGTTATAGGTGAGACTCGTAACAACGGATTATCAAGAAAGAGTTTTTGGGTTTGTAAGTCACACAAACTGAAACTTAATATATTCAAGCATGATATCTTGTCTTGAAAGGGGGTCTAATCTATCAGCACCAAAAAAAGTAAATAATTAAAATTAGGGAGCAATAGTTATAGAATCAGAACACATGAAGTTAGAAAAACAGCAGCCAGATTCAGGAAAAAGAACCAAAGTATTTTCCTTCTACTTGGAATTAAAATGGTGCCTAATACAGAAAATCGCTCACATCGCTTAGTTGTGGTGGAGGTACCGGCTTGGACGTTTCAAGAGAGTCTAATATAGGCCTTACCACAGCTGGAAGGAAGAGTCCTGCAATCAACCGAACATCAACTATCGTAATGAGGGTACACTGTGGATATTGATATTCACATCAAGAAAGCATATAGTTTCTTGAAATCAAAATACAGCTACAGCATCGCTTCCAATAAGCAAAATATCGTCTTCACGCAATGCAAAGCCTTTAATAGATGCACCGTACTCTCATAAATATAGCAAGTTCATCCATTCACTATATACTCTAATAATGCGCTCTATTAGAATGCTGCAAAAAAAAAAAAAAAAAAAAACAGAGAACGATACTAGAAACATAGGCAGGAAAGGAAATCAACTTCATGGATACTACTTTGGGATACTACTTTGTCAAACTCAATTCCAACAATGCAGTGCATCAGTAATCCATATTCAGGTATTGCATCTTTTGCGGATCGTGTGTGAGTGCTAACCAAAATTTCTACACATTTCTCAATTTCATTAACCTGAGAATGGAATTAGGGCTTGGAAAACGAGAAAGGAAAATCGGCTAATTTCATCCCTACCAGAAACAATTTCAACAGTGTCCCGATCATCGAGTCACCGAACATATAATTCGTATCAAAATCGACGCGCAGAAGCCGTCAAAATCGCAATACAAAAATAAATATACTGACCAATTCCGGCGATGAGGCAGGAAGCGGCGACAACAGGCTCTTGGGCCACAAACATTCTGAGCTTTTCCATGACCGGCATCTTCTCCGATTTCACTTTTAATCTCTCTCTTCCTTGTAGCTTAACTCTTTCTCAGCGGCTCGTCTCTTCTCTCAGAAACTCGAACATGCCATTTCTTTGCAAAAATGCTGTATTAGAAGATGGGCTTTATCCGCTTGGGCCTTTTCCAGCCCGATAACTGCAAGGCCTTAGGAAAAGCCCACCAAGTTAACTGTTGAAAATGGTGCATATAAAAATTATAATCCAACATATTTACAGCTTGACCCAATCATTTAGCGAGAAATCTTGTGTCTCCCAACTAAGTACATGTAATATATTACCAACATTATGTTGGTATAATTTTCCACTTACGTACGGTGTAATATTTTAATTGATATGATATATATATATAATACATACCATATGTAAATTAACACGTGACGAATATATGTCTAACTAATATTAATACCATAGTGAGTTGGAATTTTAGCATGTAAACATATTATTATTGCAAGAATTTAAAAAACGTGACAGGTGACTAAGAAAACAGGTAAAACACACACAGACACCACTATACCAGCTAACCAATGTTCACAATGACATTACCAATCATGCACAAAATACAATTACGTTTCATTCCACAAAGCTGAACAACTGTCTGAAAAGAAATTTCTAAAATTTACATTTAAAGCTAGCTCGTTATATATATACAAGAGGAGCTAATGGTGGTAGCATCTCTCACCATGTTGGTAGCATCCACCCAATGGTCCATCCCAATAGCAATCCAGCACCAACAAGCCCCAAACCGAATGCAAAAACGATTGCATACTTGCCAACATCATACCGAGCCCGAGGCCTGGGCTGCGGCCGGCTCCTCTTGCCTCGATTTCTACTAGAAGACTTCGTCCAACCTTTCTTACTTCTTGCACGTGTCCAACTCCAAGGCGACATGGCGGGAGATGCAGACAGAATTTTGTTGTTTTTGAGCTGCAAATACATGTTCTCCAGCTGCAGAAGTTGGACCCACTGTTTATAGGCAAAGAGCTGCTGTGCCTGCCTAAATACAAGCTTGACGACGTGCTCTTTCTCGGCACAAGCCTGCTTTGCCACTGTCTCGGCTTCTCTGGCACGCGTCTGAGAATGGCGTAATGCTTCCAGTAATCGAGCCTTGCCTACGTCATCCTCAACCATATGAGTTTTGGGATTCCTTTCATGGGTTGGGTTATTCCTGGTTATATGATCACAAGTCAAATAGTTGTAGAGAATGGATACAGAAACAATTCAAGACGACGAGCTTCACCTCAAACCTAAATAATGTACCATTGGAAACAACTATACAAAAAAATATGGTCCTTTCATATGTTCATCACCAGATTGATATAAAGATGATCATGTCTATAAGGCAAACACAAATAGATGTTCAAATCCAAAATCATCCTCATTTTCATATACGATGCTTATCAATCTGACTGCGTCGCCCTTTTCCCAAATGCCTCATATATTTACATCCCCCAACCCACAAACAATTAATTTCTCAGAAATGTTACTTAAGCTCCCATACTCCATTTTTCAAGTCTTGCACCATGAAACAAGGTTTGAACATGTAGTATAAAGCCTATCGTAATCCAATCAAGCTAACTCCTGGGGTTAGAATGTCTACGTGCATTTTTTGAACATAATGGAATGAAAGAAACAATATAAAAAACCATAAGAGACATATTACCTTGATTGATTTTTTGCAGAAGATAACAATTGTTCATCAGTCATCATCCTAAAGTTCTGGTTATAACTTCCTGCAGATGCCGCTGTCGAAGAACCATGAGTAGCAGAACAGTGGTCATCCCCTATTCCAGATTTCCGAACTGGTAGAGAAGTGGAAATTTCACTATGACTCAGACAACTTAAATCCAAACTCAGATGTTTCTTCACATTAACATTCTGAGGACTGGGAAGGTCACAATTCTCAATAAGGTCGAGTGATTTCTGTGCAACCAAAAATGCCAATTCCTCGGTATCTGCAGTTCGCCACCACGGAATATTTTTCTCAGTCCTAACCCAAGATGATTCTGATTCAAAATAGAGGTCACCGGAACTTTTGGAACCTTCACTACTGACAATAAACATGTCTCTTAGCTCTTCCATATCCTCTTCCAATTCAATCCTCAGAGGATCTTGCCAATTCTGATGAGAGATTGATCTTAACTTCTCCTCTTCAACTTTGATGCCTTTCTTCTCACAAGTAACAAGGTTTTTGCACTGATCAACAAGCTCATAATCATTTTCGCTTCTTGACATGTCTCCCGAGCTTTCATGGATTTGGCAATCATCAATATTACCTTCCTGGCAACTAAGCTTTTCATCAGTTAAACCCCTATGACATCCATAATTTGGTACCGTTTGCAACCACCATTTTGTATTGGGGGATAAATTAGAATATGAAGGACTGCGATGAAACGGCAAGGGGTTCGAGTTAGGAATATCATGGCCACCAGCAGCATTTGCCGGCCCTGTTTCAGTGTGTTTAGCAGAAGGCGGCACTGATGAGCAGCAAGCCAATTTTGGAGCTCTTTTCGCATCTTCTTGGACCAAGCATCTGTTGGCAGTTCTCTGCCAAGCTGCCCTAGCTTCTGCTAGTGCCATTACTCATCCATTCATTACAAGATCTTTCTATTTCTCAGAAGATCTCTCTGAGAAAGCATGTAAGAGACGTCGTTCAAAGGCATAGTAAAGAGGACACGACGATTATAACTACATGATAAAAACTACAGCCAAAAGGCTAGGTCGAAAACAGACACACGACCAACCCTGGTTGCTTCCAGCAAATTTAAGCAAAGAGACAATCTAAGGATACTAACACTCTAGGTCTAAGATAGTACTAAAAGACATCAACTTTCAGGCAACTCAACAACCAAATGCTCAGAGATTTTATATACCAATACAGTTATCTAGTGTTGAGATTAACATATTTAACTAATTGATCAAGCACATAACTGTCCGATTTAGAGGAATTTTCTTGCATATGAAGTGAGAAACATGAGTCAATAACTTCCACAACAACAGATACCAAATGTGATGCTGAGTTCTCAGAATTCATTCCAATAGTAGAAAAAAGCGAACTTCGAGATCACGCACTATACATCAGAACCTCGTCAAGCGCGCACGAGAGAGAGAGAGAGAGAGAGAGAGAGAGAGACTTTGGCACAGTGTGAAATTCGAATTTGACAAAAATCAATAACAGGTTTCGATGCTTTCGTCAACGTTGAGCTAGGCAAAGGAAAAACAAAGATTCATCAATTAAATGTTACATCCTTACAGCATTTGAAATTCGAGGGTAGTAACAATCCCAAATCAGAGTCTCTCTTCAGATTCTTACTGAAGAGGCAAAATTAATTCATCATGCAAACCCGCAAGAGAAACAAGATGCAGCGAGGACCATACCAGAATACATTAGCCAAAGAGAGGAAAACAGAAAAGGAAAAAAAAAAGAAAACGACAGAGCAGCCGCAGTATGAATTCCCACGTGCAATCTATAAACACACGCATAGTTTATAATTGCGATCATCTAATTCAGACAATAAACTCAAGTGGTACAAAATTAACTGCAATTAAAAGACACGCATCCATCTCACATGAATACTACTCGCAGGAATTCATGAGTGAAATAAGAAGTGGGAGACACGCAAACCTCGTACGATTCCCTTCAAAACGACCTGGAATTAGAGAGAGAAGAATGGATATGGATGTGGATCCGAATGAATCTAATGTGCTGATCTCTATAAGTTACCGAAATTCCTCATCTTTTATGTCCGACAGAGGAGAGAGAGAGAGAGGTGAGTTGGATTTGCTTCAATCAGTTATTTTTTTACTGCTGTTGGTTTATTGCCTTCTCCTTCTCACGTGCCAGCTATAAATAAACAATTACCTTAATTCATTTCATAATTTGATCCACCTAAACTTGTATTTAGGGATGTCAATTTAACTAAGTGCCAACTATAAATAAACAATTACCTTAATTTATTTTATAATTTGGTCTACCTAAATCTGTATTTAGAGACTGATCGATCTGGGTTTTCGAAGGGTTTGATTAACAGTGGTTATGAGCTTAATTTAAGAGTAAATGACACGGAGATTTACATGGTTCGACTATTAATGAAGTTTACGTCCACGGCTCAAAGTATGAGAGTATATTTATGATTCTTGTCTATTACAACTGTTATTGAGAGTCAACGTAATA
>JAYDZE010539636.1:0-14749 GCA_034509125.1 Monilaria moniliformis
AACACAATTCTAAAAGCTTCAAGATTGAATTCTCTTTTGAAGAAAAAGCTTCCAGCACCGAAGGGACATTTTTCGCTTTTCGTCCAAGGCTTCCAAAATATCGATGATTGTTTTACATACAGGCTTAGGCCTAAAATCCGACACATCCTACCCCTATTAATAACAAAAATATATTATTTTAGATATAGAATTTATTAAAATATGCACAACTTTCTGGTCAAGGTTATAGGTAATTAATTTTTTGGATAGTTTACTTTTAGGATTACTTGCCTATATATACAAGAATTATTTCCAAAAAAAAAAAAATCGCGAATGAAACGTACATTCAATTGGTACAAACGTTAATCATAAGTAGCCAAATTTAGGATTTAAATCCCATTGGCCACTTCATCTCCTTCCCTTAGTAAAAAATTAAAATTAAAAAATCATCCATTCAATTTTATTTTTTGACAAAAAATCCGTAAGCTTTTAATTTTTTGACTTCAGTATTAGCCTAATTTTTGTTGGCCAATAGCTCAATTTTTTTTATTTTTATGGTAGCTTTATAACAATATCCATAATATTGAATTTTGGTCATCGAAAGTGGTTCAAAAAATAATTATAAAGTTGTTGTCACGAAACTCTATTTTTTTAACGAAATTTGGATTCTTAAAAATTTAAAAATTCATATATTTTTTGATCAAGAAAATAGTGTGGGTTAAAAACCAGAATTTGAATATAGCTCGTGTATTTACAAGCAATTAACCTTTAAGTTTATACGCATAAATAATCTTGTAAATACCATTTGACACGCCAGAGTTTACGACTTTTCACATATGTGTCCTAACGTAATCATATTAACAAATCAAGCTACAACGTTTCCAATTTTTTCATACTTGTATTTTGCTGACTAGATTCAGGCCTATTCTGCCCAGTTTGATTTCATCAATTTTGGCCATCGTTGCCTAATTGGCACACGTGAAATTAATAAAATATATATAAAAACATCATATGATGCTTGAATTCATGTATTTTTTATTAAGTGAAATAACATAGAAAATCTGTGAAATGATATATATATATTTTTAATTTCATGTGTGTAATTGATGTGGATTCCTACTTATCAGCTAGGCAAAAATGGTCCGATTTCGGTAGATAGGATATTAATATGAACCCGTTTAAAATATTAGAGCCTGATTTGTCACATTATGATATAGATGTGAAAAATCGCAAATGTTGGAGTGTTAAATGATATTCACCCAAAATGATCTAAACTGGTTATATATTTTATATTACATACAAATTTAGTTAATTTAGGATGCTGGTTTGAGATGGTGCATATAAACGATAAATAATTAGTAAATTTTGTGTTGTATATTTTCATAAGTAAATAAAAGTAAATATAATTAGAATATACGAATGAAAAAAACTGAAGAATAATAAAATGAAAAATAAAGTACAACTTTAGAAGGTTGATGGGAGAAAGTAATATCCGCAAAAAAACTAAAATATCATACAAAGTACAAACTTTGATTTCGGGGGCCTTAATTTTCTTAGCGACCTGAGGCTGAGGGGGCTGCCACAATTGCCACCATATATTTGGATTTCTTTTTTTCTAAATGAAATGTTGTATTTGAATATTTACAAATTCGGTCCAAATGCCAAGCTATAATGTGCGTGCAATTAACATTTTCTTAATCGTTCATGTTTGGTAAGTAAAGGAATTAGATTTGGTAAATGAACATTAATAACTCGAATATTTAACAATACCAAGGCAATCTACCATAATCAAGCATACAGTTGACTATTAATTTCATAGTCCACATTGAAATAAGGAGGAAATGATTAACAGTAGAAAACTTTTACCACGTTCATTTATTTAGGTGTGGAACTGTCAATAATCTTTAGTTGTTATTTTGTCAGAGCTACAGTACAAAAGGATCATGTGCGCAGCAATTGACTCATTTTATATAACGTGCAATACATATGGAGCAGAAAACCATGAAACGCAATATAAAAAAATGAAAAATTATTGTTTATATTCCAAAAAACTAGTCAATAAATAAAATATTCCAAATAATAATAATTACAACAAAACACTTGAAATATTTTAAACTTAACAAAAATGCTCGTTTCTCAACTTCCAGCGACAAATTTCTTACGTGTTCAATTGGCCTTTAGTGTGAAATCTTGTTTTTAAAATGATATGGTTTTGTGTCTATAGGCACATTGGAATAACTAGTCAGAATACGAACTATAACATATTTTTGTCAATATTCAGATAACTTTAATGTACTTTCATATAAAAAATATAATATATTATATTCACAACATCTTTGCTGTACTTCAATATCAAATGTTATGTATTACTAATATATATAAATATATGTCCTGAATCCTACAAGAGTATTCTCATTTTTTTTTTCATTTGTTCCACAAGAATGTGTTTTTATATATTTTGGGATACTGGTCTCTAAATACAAAAACTTTTACCCAATTCATAAATTACTCATAAATTCAAAATAGTATGAAAATACACCAATTTGTTTTGATTAGCACGACAGAATTTTCCAACCATCCTTTTAATATGACATGGAATTTTAATTGACGTGACATTATTTTTGGATAAAATATTGTTGACATGTCAAAAGTTGGAATATGTGGCGTTGGCGTGTCCCAGACTCCCTTTGATCGGTCAGAAGACGGGCAAGTAGTGGCAAAAGGCAACGGCGCGCAACCTAGGGTTTGGATCTCTAGGCAAATGGCGTGGTGCCTGAACACCTACAGACCAACAACAGTAAAGCCTTGTTGTTCTCTCCAACTTTGACGACTAAGGTTGTCCTGTCAGCGTTTGTTTGGTCGACAACCATGGTGAAATCGTGCGGCGTTAACATCGGGTTATTTGTATCTGAACGACAGTGTGATTTTGCCCATGGTCGTTCTAACCCAGCAGCAGGTCATCGGCGATACGAGCAGTGGCACCAGAACACAATCTCGGTGAGGCAATGTGCAATTGACGTGCGGGAAATGAATGGAGCATATAAGTGAGATATTTTCTCCACTCAAAATTACCATAACCTCATTTTTATTAAAAAACTTATGCCCATAAAGACACTGTAATGGAATGAAGGAAAAGCATATAATATGAATATATATTTTGATTCTTTTGTCATTAATAATAAACCCATTAAACCACCAAACAAGTAATTATGATTTTTTAATATTGTGATGCTGATATCCTAAATGTAGAATATTAAGGAACAATGGGAGCAGATAACACGAATATTTTGATTTTTTTTCTTGATAAAACCTCATCAAACCACCAAACAGTTAATTATGGTTTTTTTTTATAAATATTGTGACGCAAATATCCTAAATGTAAATGTTAATGAATTAGAAATAAAATGTGTTAATTTATGTTCGATATTTAATAAAAGATGCAGCTCATGTACCTATCGTACCCATCAAACTTGAACTAATTAAATACACACTGTTCATCCTGTCCCACGCTATCACCTGCATTAAATAGGTAACATATACTATACACCAAATGAAATTAATAATGCAACTCATCAAATTCAAAACATTAATCATATTGTATTACATATCCTATTTAAATTCTAATCAGTGAATTGTAGCCATGTGTAATTAGGAAACCAGACCACTAATGATAATTAAATATGCGATATAAAACAAATTTATAGAGAATTTCGCCTATAGTATAAAAAATTAAATGCAAGAAATTTCAGAAGTGAACAAAATACAAGGGATAAACAACATGATTAAATTATACTATAACAATCCCTCAGTCACGAGCTCCTCGATGCGTTTGCCCATGCCAAGCAATATATGATTTTAGAGTTTTGCAATCTTCACACAGAAGCCAATGTAGTTAGGGTTGCTTATTCGGCCGGTTCGATTATAACCGAATCGAATTAGCCGATTAATCGGAACCGAAACAAGGCTAGAGAAGGAACCGGAACTGCACCGAGTCGATTATTTGGTTAACCAAATAACCGACCGCTTAAAAACGTCGGTTATTCGGTTACAAAAAATAAAAATCCTAAATTTGCTCCAAGTGGGGTTTGAACCAATAACCTCATATTATAAAGCACTTTATCTACTGCACCACCCACATGCACTTTTAAACATTTTATGAATATAAAATTTATTTATTATTAAAATTGAAAAATATTAAGAACAAAAAATTCATACTAATATTTCTCGATTTCTCTCCTGATTGTCAATTACCAGCAAACCAGCATTCATCAAAAAATAAACAAACCAACAATCATATTCATTGAGTCACAGAATGTTGATTCTTGAACATAAAATTGTATAATTTTAGATAACTAAGGATTTTATAAACCTTTAACAACAATTATAATTTATAAACCTTGAAATCAACCTTAAGAAACATGAAATTCATTATTAGCTATTTATATAATTTAAGTGCTCCTACCACTAAATCCGAAATCCCCGTTTGTTGTCAAACCTGTAAAAGTTTATATTATATTTTCATAATGAATCAAATGAACCAGCTAATGATTGTAATTTTTTTTACGCATCTAAATTTGTGTAAATTATTATCCATTGATATTTATATACCATTATGTCCAATCCATAGTCCACAATATAGTCTTGATCTCATGTAAAAATTAAAGAATATTTATTTCTCTAAATTTCCCATTTAAATTTAATTTATAGATTTGTAGATAGATTAGCTACATATATACATATACACCTTAATACTCCCGTTAACCTATATATTTAGATATACTAATTTGAATCCGCGAATCCCGTGATCTATTGATATGAACCCATAACTTAATTAAATTGATTAAAGAATAAAATTGCATGCTAATCAATTCCGTAAATTTTAAAATTAGCAAGGTTGAAACTTAAAATTAAGATTTTAACCGGTTATCTTTATAACCGGTAACCGACCGGTTATAACCGATAACCGGTTTCACCCAAAATCACTAACCGGCCAGTTCCGATCTGATTATCGGTTAACCCGATAACTGGTAACCGATTAAGCAACCCTAAATGTAGTGGCTCACTTATTAGCTAATTTTGCTATTAATTTTAAAATGTAATGATTTGGAAGTGAGATTTTTCTTTCGAATTTTTAAATATTGTATACTTTAATTTGAATTAATTTATCAATTGCTTTCACTTAAAAACATATAATAGTTTTTTATCTAAATTTTAGCATGTGCTCTTATGAACATTAACTTCAATGTATTTTAGAAATTAGTATGGACTTTGTTTAACGTTCAATTATGTCATGCTTAATTTTCGGCTTCGAATACTTGACTAGAATATTATTCGTATTATTCGACTAGAATATCATTCGTAAAACATGTTTTTTAAATTGAGATAATAAAAAAATGAAGCTATATGCAAGATATATGTTTTACAGGTAAGCCTAATTTGCTATTTATCACACTGAAATATTTGACGAATGATATAGTTAAACAATTTTGCAAAGTTTGAAATATTTTAAATTAATTAAAGTTGAAATTATATTTTAAACCAGCGTCAAAGTTTAAATGATAAATTATAATTAACACTGAGCAAAATGAAACTAAAATTAAAGAAGTAAAATATATGGAAAATTAAAGAGAGGCAAAAACATAATAATAAAATTCGTCTTGTGAAAGTCTGAACCATTGAAACAGTCTGTTATCTACAGTCCTACTATATTCTGGGTTTATGCATTATATGCATATAGCAAAATTAATATTAAATCTTGGGAAAACCCAAGTACAAAATATGCATACACTAATTAACTATAAATCAATTACTATTATTCCTTTCTCTCTCATCTCTTGCTCAAGGCATGAAGATCTTGTTTCTGCACTTGCACCTCCAGGCCTCCGGATAGTACTCCAATTTCATGCTGAAGCCTGGATGAATCGTGACGTGAACCGCCTCGCACGGCGTGCACCGCCCGCACTTGGATCTGCATGACGGCGGCGACGATCCCGGCCCCGCGAGCCGCCGCCACGCCACAACTACCACCTCCTCCCTCATCCTTCTCGCCCCAACACCTACACAAACGAATCGTATACAATGATCATTAATTAGTAAATTTAAACTTGCTGCAGTTATAATAATAAAGTAGAGAGTGATTTTGAGAGTGTATATATATACTTGGGCTTAAGCTGAAGGCTGAGGCCGATGCAAGGAAGAGAATGGTCGTCACGGCGGCGAAGAGTGTTAATTGGTGGCGGCGATGGTGGGGCCGGGGCTTCATCGCCGGTGGTGGTGCGCGGCGGAGTGGATTGGAGATGAAGAGGAGGGAAGGCTGAGTGTGTGAGAATGTGTGTGTGTGAGTGAGTGTCTGAAAAGATATATATTATTGATGCAAGCGTGTGTGTGAGTCCAAGTCAAAGAGACTAGACAGTCTGTGTCTCTGTGTGTGTGAGTGAGTGTCTCTCTGTGTGTGTGTGTGAATAGGGATTTTACTTTGAGGGGTAGGTTTTCATCATGCAAAGGGATGAAATATTGAAGGTTTTAGTAAATCAAATTAACTTTTTCGTAATATTGAATTTTAAAAGCTGAATATGAGATATATCGGTCCAGATCCTTTGTGCTGTAATTTTCTGTCTATCATTTCACTATTTTTTAATAATATTTGTTCAAAAAATAACAATAATAATAATTATTATTATACTAGTAAATCATAATTAACACTTATTATTAGAATTGAAGCTTAATTACAAAAGTTACATACTCTATATAAATTAAAAATTTCACCACACAAAAAACTCTTTACATTGATAAACTCAATACAAAATTATAATAAAGAAATCAATTTTCGTACCGGTATGAATAAGGGTAGCGGGTATTAAGACCGCATCAGATTATTGAGATTTCATTTGGATTTAGTGTTATAATTTGTGTAAAATTAATAGTTCAACTCACACTTTATTACATTGAGTTCATATATGGGACCATTTTGAACAAGACTTTATCTCACTTTAATTAATTTGGTCGAGATTTTGGGTTGTTTTTTTCTTCGTTTCAACACTTAGGGTATGTGCAAGTTGCTTACTCCGTAGTTCCTAGTCCATTAAGTCATATTTTCATACAACCAATATTACTTCTTGTCTATGAAATTCTCATGTAGTATTCTTCAATCTAGCTGTAATTGCATAAGAGTAGCCAATTTATAGTATTATTAAATAATGTAAGTACGATTTTTTTATTTGTTACTTTTTGGCATTTTATAAAAAACAACAATTGTATGAAAAATAAATTCGGAGGAATATTCAGAATTATTAGTAGGGTAGGTAAAGGATAACCATAAAATTACTGGCTAATTAATATTTATTTCAAATAAGAATTTCTTTTACATTATTTTCACATGCCGCATTGGTTTTGTCATATATATAATTTTTTCAATTATGAAATTATCATTTCATCAAGCCATTCTACTTCTACGAATACAATCCAAGAATCCAAATATTAAAAAAAATAAAAATTGTAATTGTTATTGTAGCCTAGCATGAATGAGTTCGTGATGCAACAATATAAAAGTACAAACTAGTAGAGAAAAATAGACGAAACATTTTTTGGTCTTTCAAATAATACCTAGAGAGAGAGAGAAAAAAAAGAAGAAGTTTGAAGGTGGTGTTGGTGTACCATAAAGTTTCTTTTTGATCAAAATTTAATGGAGAAAAAAGTGTGGGAAAAGGGTCCCACTTATGGGATGGATTGATTGATCTGTGTAGGCTAATAGGACTGTGCCAATTCATGTACAATGCTGTTAGCTATTGCCACACGGTTGTCTTTGGTGCCAAAAAAGTAATACATATGATATACCTTCTAGATTTCAAAATTTTCATTACATCATTTTAACAATCAATCATCTTTTAAATAAAAAAATAGCAATATATATGAATTAAATATGTGGTGTTTCCAGAAACTTCAATTGATGTACCGTTTTAGTTGGTAGGTCACGTATTTTCAACACCAAAATCAGAATGAGTTTGGGGTTATCTTATTTGAGATTTCGGAAATGTTGGAATTATTGACATAGCTCGAATCAATTCTTCAGAAATTAAATAATCTCATAGATTCTGTACGAAGGGCTTATCCGAATTTGAAAATTCTTTTATAGCTATTATTGTACAAGGAAAATAGTACAATTTTTTTGGTCAAATTGTATTTAACGAATACTAGCCAGCCCTAAATATAATGGTGTATTTAACATACACTGCGTCGTGTCAATTAGCGATCGATTCGAACTGAATAATTTTGATTATAGTAATAGTCCAAGTATGCAAATCATCTTTAGGAGTCTTGATATATGAAAGACGAACATTTGATAAAAAAAGAATATTGTATTTTTCTATTAATTGATATCATTTATATATAACATCTTCTTCGAAATAAGGTTCTTTATCCAACTCAAGATTACTGTACTTTTCTATATTAAGTACTACTCCATTCATTTAACTTCAAATATCTTAATTTTCTGTTTGTATTGTTTCATTTATAATGACTCAGACTAAAAATAAAAATAAATTAGAACCCTAATCCAAGTGAAGTCATTCTCACTTTTTATATAAATTTTTTATGTTTTTCTTCACATCATCTGCGATTGTTAGTTGACCTTAAAAAAAGAGATAATTGCTGCTAAAATTATGAAGTTTGATCAAATTCTAGTATGTTCTATACTTTTCAAAATTTAAGTGATAAATTACGAAGTTTTAATTTATTTAAATTCACCCATAAGTTGAAATTGAAAATTGACGTGGCAAAAAAAATGACGTAGTTATGATTAACACCTAAAATAAAAAAATAAAAAATAAAAACAATTTCCAAATGGACAAAACGACGTCGTACTCGACCTCTCATCTCTCATATTCTCTTTGAGCCTTCATCCTGCTGCTCTGACTCCGGCACCGCTTTCGGCAACAAGTTATGCCCCAACATTCACACCAATTTGTTTTTTCATTAATGGTGTTTGTTGGTTGTTCCACGCAAATTTTCTCGTAGGCATAGAAATGGTGGCCGATGGCTCGCCGAGAGACACAATCAACATGATCTATTTGGCGACTACTTATTCCTATATCGGAGTTTACAGAAACGGAAAAGTCGAGATCATCGCCAACGACCAAGGAAACCGACTCGCTCCGTCGTGGGTAGCTTTCACGGAGACCGAGCGACTAATCGGAGAAGCCGCCAAGAATCAGGCGCCTCTCAATCCGGAGCGCACCATCTTCGACGTCAAAGACTCATCGAAAGGAAGTAAGTCGTACTGAGTGATCTCTCGCTGATTTTGAACATATCGGTTGCTTTTTTTCCTGTGCTTTTTGGTTGATCGCGTATAGGCTCATTGATTCGGGGGTGTAGAGGGATATGGAGATGCTTTTATACAATGTCGTGGACAAGGATGGGAAGCCATATGAAGAGGTGAAGATGAGAGATGGCGAGGCGAAGGTGTTCAGCTCGGAGGAGATCAACGCGATGATTTTGCAAAGGATGAAGAAGCGGGGATACTCATTGGGAAGCGGGCTAGCAAACTCAGAATGCTGAAACTCAAGCATTGCTCAACAGAAAGGAAGAAATTAGTGTGGATATCTAATACAGGCTTCTTCTCTTGAGCCCATGCTCGTAGAACACCCATATCCATACAATATCATCATGCTATGTTTAGTTTTTCTTTATGTAATAGTGTCCTCGTAATTTAGGTCTTTGAGTCAAGTAGTCGAACTGCGTAGGGCTAGATAACTATAAAAAGAGTCTTGTTAAGTCGTGAATTTCATAAGAAATAAAATCTCAACTTTTCCTCAAACCCCAACTCTCTTCTCTCTCGGCCTCTTCTAGCCGTCCCTTTATCTTGTTCACGTCAATCCCTAGTTGACGCGTATCAACTGGTGCTTTCATCTCGAACTAATGAGTGCCCGTCGATTCTCTGGCTTTGATCCCAAAGATTGGATTTTTCGCGTTTAACAACATTTTGATTCATTTTTTACTCCCGACGCCGATCGTTTACGCTGGGTGTTACTATTAATCGACCATCCAGCATCAGAATGGTTTCCAGATTATCGATTTACTAATCCAGATAGTTCGAGGGAGGAATTTCTGCTTGCTGTTCGACAGCGCTTTGATCAAGCTGGCTATGCACATTCTTTGGATGAGACAGAGTTTGTGAATGCTTTGTATCGTAGCTATTCCGATGCCGATATTCATGCTCCATCCGTCCTCGCACATGTTAGCTTGAATCCCACTCCACATATACCTCCATCTGAGGTTAACTCCCTAAGTTTGGGAGGCCCAATCGAACGAAATCCACCCATGAACGAGGTAAATGAAAATTTGTGTGCTGCTGGTTTCTTTGATGTAGCTGAGCAATTTTTAGAGGTTGGACCGTTTAATGGTGATGAAAAGAACATAATTCATGATACGGAGACGAGCGAGGTTTTAAATAATATTGGCATTAGTCCCAACAATGTGCCTACTCATGACGGCGAGGATTTGGCGACGTGGCTGGATGATCCCAACACTTGGCACTTTAGGTCCGGTGTTGAGGACTTGGAAGAGGATTTTGTTGTCCCACCAAATCTTTTCGAAGGATATGTTGATCAAACAGTCGTTAAGAAGTTTATCGGTGCAGCACTGGAACAGTTTGAAGATCAAGATGATCACATAGTGCTCGTTGACGCAAGCAGCGATGGCCGCGCGATCCCGCCGAGATCAACTCCTATACCAACCTATCGTGAGGCTATGGAGTTTTGTCCACAGAAAGAGAATTTGCTTACTGATAGCGATTGCAAATCAAACATTGAGGGCATTTTTTCCAAACAAAAGGCGAAGAAATCGAAAGATCATTTGAAGGCAATGGCTCATACGGTTTACTTTGATGTTGCGATTGATGCCACTATAGCTGGACGTATCCCTATCGGTCTCTTTGGGAAACCTGTTCAGACGGCAGCAGACAAGTTAAGAGCTCTATGCATGGGTGAGAAGAGGATTGGCTATTTTTGGTTACAAAATGATACCGACGTCAATATGAGGCATCTGTTGGACAAGTGGCCCAAGTTCTCTAACAGTATAATTTTGAGGCAGACTCCTCACATTTCAGAGCAGTGGCATTGGAAAGTTCAGTTTTTTTACGGGAATCCTACTAAACAACTTTTGCGCTATACAGAGGACGTGCAGACCATGGAACGCATGCAAAGTGTGGGGAAGGCCCATCCTTTGTGTGATGTATTTACTACGCTCTATGAAACTCATGTAAATGTTTCACGTGCGAAGGTGGTTTCTGCGGGGCATGCTCTTGACCTTGCTACTCTGAGGGCGAAGGGTTGCCGACCGACTATTGTTTCGTACACTGCGTACACAAAGATTTTGTTGGGTGGTAACAGAGCGAATCTCGTTGCTGGTGCACTTTACATTTTTAATTTTGCCCGGGAGGGAGACACGTTTCTGGGGCACGTCAATCGTCACTTCTCTACCTGGTACTGGGACGAAGATGATTCCGTGTTGCACAATAATGACACTGAGACTGTTTTCTTGACGATGGACAACCCATCACTGGTACATGCTCCTGATCCTGATACATGGTGTTGTAAAATTTGGTCTTGTGCTACTACGTACCACTCCATAACCCAATCTTGTGCTTTTATTATGCACCTGATTCACACCTATGATTATGGTGTCCTTCATTTGGCGGATGCCATCGCCGGAGCTGACAAGCAATATGCTGCGGAACGCCTGGCTACTATCCTTATCCGTGAGATGGGGCGGTCGAATCTAGGAGGCTATGTTAGCGACACTGTTGGGGGTGATATTATCGGGCGATTCCTTATAGAGTTAGCTGATCGAATGCCGCAATTGCTTTCTACAAACATTGGCTCATTGACCCCTTATTCTAGTGGAGATTACTACCGACTATGGCACGCCCTTGTTAAGGTATTTGCAAAGGCCTTTAGTGAGGTTAAAGGCGAGATGAGCTCACAATCTCTACGTCTTCAAACAAAACAGGCTATACTGGACATCTTGTGGGAGCAGTGTCGTGATGTTTCGGCGTCTAAAATTTTAGAGCACTGCATGAAGAGGTTAATTGAGCTCTTACCAAATGGCTCCCCTAGCCATTCAGATAAGCCGTCACCCGATAATGATGCATCTGGTGATAGGAGTTGGGTTGCACATGACGAATTCTTCAAGGACAACTTGAAGAATCAAGACAGTTTGCCTGCTGGTTGCCTAGCGGCAGTGGAAGATGGAACAATGCACGCATGGTTTGGGAGGCTCGCGTGTGCTAAGATTTATCTAACTTCTGCGGCATCATACACACAGGTTGTTTATGCAAGTGCCGTTGCTCAGCCCTCTGGCAATATGATCTATAGCTTCCCAGCCATTCTTTATTGGCTAATCTTGTTGCCCGATTTCCACCTTGAGGACAAGGTGCTTCCTAACCCCGGGGGAGTTGATACGGGCTTACCATCTCTTGAGCCCATGCTCGTAGAAAAGGGCTTCCCGTCTCCTGAGCCCATGCTCGTAGAACAGCCCATATCCATATAATATCATCATGCTATGTTTAGTTTTCTTTATGTAATAGAGTCCTCGTAATTTAGGTCTTTGAGTCAAGTAGTCGAACTGCGTAGGATTAGATAATTATAAAAAGAGTTATGTCAGTCGTGAATTTCATAAGAAATAGAATCTCAATTTTTCCTCAAACCCTAACTCTCTCCTCTCTCGGCCTATTCTAGCCGCCCCTTTCTCTTGTTGGCGTCAATCCCTAGTTGACGCGTATCACATTCCCATTTAGAATAAATCCCAACTAACTCAACATTCTATGATGTACCGCGCCAATATTACATAATTACTGGTACGATCCTAATAAGCGAACGTACGATAGGGAAGACTTCGAGCGTCTTCAAGCTCCAGAATAGGGGACGAAGGGAGGGAGAAAGCGTATCGAGAGAATACGCGAGAGGGAAGAGAGAAGAAACGCCAGACGGCGTGAGGCAAGAATTAGGGTTTGAATAATTTTTCTTTTCTATCGATAATGACCAACATAACATGTATTTAAACTTTACTTAATACAATAATTAAGGCAAGCTGTCTAATTTACTGCTCCGTCGCACAAGCCCACTGTATCTCTTCTCCTGCGGCCCACCTCTTTTTCTATCTCACGACCCAATCTCTCTTCTAACTCATCCGTTCTGTCCTCTCTCTTGCGGCCTACCTTTGCAGCTATTTCACGGCCCAATCTCTCTTCGGTCGGTCTCACTTTACTCGTAACATTCTCACCACGATAGAAAACCACCTTGTCCTCAAGGTGTAAGTCAAGAAAACAAGTGCATAAGGACGTGAGAGATGTCAAAGTAGCATCATGTAATCCATCGGGCCACTCAACGAAGCTTTGATCGACCCACTCCACGAAACCCTGCTCGACGCCATTCGGAGGTACACCACTCCAAACAGCCGGTTTTTGGCCACTATCCTCCACCCATGTTGTTTGTGCAATCGAAGGATTGTGCCTCCCCAAAATAGCCGCATGTACCTCACTTGGGCCCTCCAATAGCACGGTAGCACGGACGAGGGGGAACTCAGCTTCGCTATTATTGTTGACAAAGCGAACGGCAGTTTCCAGCCCAATACCTTTTAAATCATGATTGTATCTAACCATCAAAGGAACAACTATCAAGTGATTTCTTGTCTCCATATCAGAAATGTGGTAGCACGCAAATGGCCCTTTCGAGTTTGGCCGAATTTGCTTGATCACACATTGGACGCCATATAGAATTGCATCACTACAAGCATCAACGTGTCCCTCTCTATTGAACTGAGCATAAAGAGTTTCAGCTTCTTCTTTGGCTTTCAAAATAGGCATTTCAAGAAGTGTAGAATGGATTGGCTGTGGCATTGCAAACAGACCAGTTAATCCTTCCGTGGGCCACTCGGCATCCTCAGCGTTGGTTGGAGAACATTTAGTAGGGACAATTGGCTGAGGCGAACTCCCGTGCTCGACTTGTTCAACTGCCGTCTCCACTACAGTGACAGGATATGCAACTATTTCTTCCACCACTTGGACAGGTGATGCATTGGCCGTTTCCTTTATCTGCGCGATAAAAACCTTAGCAAGAGCATGATTGTCGTCTGCCAATATATTAGGAGCATGCGCAATCGGCTGGACTTTTGCAAATTGGCTGAAATAATCCACATCATGAAGCAGAGCGAATCGAATCCTGAACTTATTGACAAAATCATCCCAATCATCGATTAGGCCGTTGTTCATACACCAACGGAACCAATCAGTGGCCGAACCTTCTAGCATGAACGCAACACAACGCAAACGTTCATCAGGGGGAGTGTCATTAAATTCGAAATATTCGTGTACCTTGGATAACCACTGCAAGGGCGCCGTTCCATCACACTTAGGGCCGCAAGAGCCCATGTTGTACGCGTCCTGTGAGCCGACAAGCAAGGCCTCTAGCCGTGCGAACCGGGACGCAATTCGGGACTCGAAATTCTGCTGCATCTGAACCAGGGATCGGTGCAAAGCATTCATGCGTGCGTCCACCGCTGCGAGTGTGTCCAGTGTCGAGGAAACGCTCGACATCAATGAAAGCACCAATTGATACGAACCTAATAACGAACGTACGATAAGGAAAGCTTTGAGTGCTTTCGTACTCCAGAAAGTAAAGGTAAAGAAGGGACGAATTGTTGCAAGCGACGTGAGATGTAGAAGAGAAGAATGCCGTGAACGGCGAGACAAGGAGGAGAGCTAGGGTTTTTCAATTAA
>JAYDZE010539647.1:0-14744 GCA_034509125.1 Monilaria moniliformis
ATTACTAAATATCACAAAAGTCACAATTTTCAATAAATTATAAATTCAAACATAACTTTTTAATACTTTTACAATTAAGTCGAAATGTGATATACTGAGTGAAATCTCACACATCATGTCATCATTTTCGGGTCCACATAAAAAATAATGAAGTAAATATTTAATCATATATGTCTATATAAGACTCAAACGTGCCATTTGTCCTGCCCGAGAGCAGCGTAGTGGTCCCGTCCTTATGTGATGTAGTATTTTAATTGTTATAATTTAGACCACTTGTAATTTTTAAAAAAATTTAAAAAATGGATATATTTGTTTATCGATGCTTGTTACAACTTTGTTTCCTTGTTGTTTTCACTGCAACACGAATCCCTCGTAATGGTATAGTTTTTTTTTTTTTTTTTTTTTTTTTTACAAAGCATATTAATAATTAAAGTATTATTCAAAAAATGGTGAAATTAATGGTAACTCAATTATAGTATCAGAACATTTATTGCTAAAAAGGTAATACTGCAATAGGGTCATATTATGGCGGAGTTAATTATAACATTTGAATTTTTGTACCAAACTTACACACTAAGTTTACTAATTTGGTTAAGGCCGAGTCAATTATTTAAAGTATCTATGTTGTTTAGGTCAATTATGGAACCTTCTTATTTTTGGGCAGTGCTGCCCGCCGTTTCAGAACCGGTCAGGTAAAGAGCTAGACCGCTCCGTTTCAAAATCGGCGACTCATTTTTCGACGACTTTTTTAGTTGATTTCTCAGTTAACCGCCGGTTTTCGAACCGAATCGATGGTTACGGTTCCAAAATTACTGAAACCGGAATCAGACTGATTGAATTGATATGCTGGTTTTGATTCCAAAACGGGAACCATCCGTCCGATCCCGAACCGAATTACAGATTCGGTTTTAACTGGGCATCCCTATTTCTTGAGATTGAATCAATTACTTAGAAATCTTACATCACCTTACATCATTATGTTTGACATGGTATTTCTTTCTTAAAATAATAATTATCGTTTCAGATATTTATTTTTGTCGTTTATCATAAATATTCATCTTAACTATATTATATATGGATGAGCAATTATGTAATGTGGGATTTCATAGAAAAGCCGGTTATTGTGCCTCTTTGGGCTCCCTCTAAGGCCCAAACGCCCATAAACCAATACGGAATTTCTTTTGGCCCAATAAGCACCATTCGTATAAAAACTTTTATTGCTATAGAGCCTAATATTAAAACTTTTCTTAGCATGAGAACTCAGAATCGAATTTGGACCGTTGATCTTTGTATGATTTATGATTGTCATAACGTTACTATAGTGTATAAAAGTTATTATCATAAATGAAATATTATTGTATATGTAAGGAATAATTATAATTAAAAGATATTATTGCATACATAAAAAAGCATTATTAATATACTTATTTAAAAGCGTCTACATTCTCGCACTAGGAATATGTATTGGTTGAAACTTTTGCTCGTGTAGGAAACCAAGAACTTTGCTTTTATATATAATATATTTATAGGAAATGGATTATCTAAAAAATATTTTTTAATGTAGAATCCAGAAATTATTTTAATCATTAATTTTTGTATGATTAACAATTATTATAGAAAAAAGTATGACTCTTATGGCATTGTCAATGGGGGGCTTGCGGCAAGCCCCAGTGTGACGTGACTGTGGCGGTATGCTTGGAGGAGGGAGAAGTGACGTGACGGCACGCCGCACACCGTTACGCCACGCGCGCGCCTCGGCCAGCCGTGTGGCGCGCACGCCGGTTTTGAAAGAGGCGCTATTTATTTATTTTTTAATATAAAATCAATTTTTGATTTTCTTTTTTATGTCTTTTACAATTAAAAATTGATAGTAATAATTTTTTTTTAATCAAATTCTCGTCCTATAAATACCCAACTTCTTTCCCACTTCATTCAATCCTCATAATCTTCTTCTTCTCCAAATTCTTTAGATTTTTTCTCATTTTTCTTTCGAATTCTCCTATTATTTTTAATTTATATTATGTAATATTTTTTATTTCAATATATAATTTTTTTCAATTTAAATGAAATTTTCAATTATTCACATATGAATTTTCAATCGGGTTAGTTTATTACTATAATATCATTTATTGTAACTTGTGGCTGCTCATTTGATGTTTCTAGAAGCTATATTTTGTTCTTTAGTCTAAATACACCACGTGACAATGTGAGTTATTGTGTCTAACCAATAGTTTTCTGATAAATGGAACGTCCAATTTTAATATGCACTGGATGTAGGCTCACTATAGTTCCGTTTATCAGAGAACTATTGATTAAATATATCAACTTATATTGCTAGACGCGAGAATTATTTCTCATATATTGATAACCAAGCCACCCAACCGAACACTTACGTGTCGATTTACTAATTTGATTCAAATTTCCAAAAAATGTGCAAGTAGACTTTTATATAATTGAAAGTTCAATTATAGCATAACTTCATAAGTGAAGTTCGATCAAGAATATGCCATTTTACCACTTTTATTTCCTTCCCAAGTTGGACAAACTTACAAAATGGTAATAAACCAAACACTAAAAATTGTCACAAGTTTCCTCTTTTTGATAAAGCAAATTTATATTACATAAAAATAAATAAAAATTCTTAAAGTTGACATCATTAAAAGGGAAAATAATTAGGAAAATGAGCAGACAGCCTTTAGTTTTATGTTGGTGGAAATCAAAATTTGGGACCTCTACTTTGTTCAAATTTTAAACTTTTTTTCTTGTTTATTTAAACTTTTCTTGGCTTTCCTTTGCGTTTCGTCCCCACAAATTGGGACCCTTGTCTGCTACTTTTGCTCTTTTTATTTACATTTTTTTTTGTTAAATTTGTGAATCCAATTTTAAGGTGCAACAACAGAACGTTCACAATTATTGGAAGTGCATGTGTGACTAGGGTGAGCATTCGGTTTTCGGTTCGGTTTTTTTGCCTAAATCAAATTGAACCGAAAAATTAATTTTTTTAAAAAAATTAAAACCGAACCGAACCGAATTATTCGAAAAACCGAAATTTCATAAAATTATCCGAAAAATTGAAAATCGAAAATCCCAAAAATGTATGTATATATATATATATATCTTTAGTTATTATTATATTATTAATTTATATATAATATTAAATATAAATTCGGTTTTTCGGGTTTTTTTTTCCTGTTTATAGTATATTCGAACCGAACCGAACCGAACCGAAATCCGAAAAAAACCTAACCAAATTTTAAATTTCGGTTTGGTTCGGTTCGGATATTCGGATTTCGATTATTTTGCTCACCCCTATGTGTGACGATTCCAACTAATTAAAATTTGTAGCATAAGCAATCGCAGATGTATAATAAGATTATTTGGAGCTTATGCAATTTAGCTAAAAGTCGACTGTCGTAACCTAACCTTCGACAGTTAGGCTACGACGAAGCTATCGTCCGATTCTAGTGAGTGAGCAATCTACACGAATGATAAGCATATCTCATGTTTTACATGGTATGAACGATATATGTGTTCATAGAAAAATATTTGTCGGTCAGTACATGTTGTGTAACAAGGTAAGTTTTGTGATGAAATTTGGAGGCTTGTTTTAAGACAAGGAATGTCACTGTCTGAAGCATGGTCCATGCCTTATTCAGCTGGCAAATTGCTTCATTTCTGCCCACAAACCTTCTTGAAAATGAATAATGAATTTGTCTTTCAGTATTATACTAGTGACGAAAATTAAGTATTTTTAAATATTTTTTGAGATTAAGATATTTTGATTAGGACCCATTAATGTTTATCATCAATTTAGGCCTTCAATGCTTATTATAGACTTATAGTAATGATTAGAAGTCTGATTTTTCAGGATGTTCTCTATCTAAATTCCAAATGCATTCGACAGAATTATAAATATTTTAATATTGCAACGACTTTATTTTGTTAATTACATCCAACAACATATTTTCTATGGTCCACTTGTTGGAGTCATTAATTGATGATTCACATGTAATACATGTTGTATACGATTGATAAAGTAAAAAGGAAGTGTGCCTATTCGGGTCGCCGAAGAATTCGAATAAGGGTAGTTCGTATTTCAAGTGTTATGTAGAAACCGTAGAGAGAAAATTATAGGATTCTCATTTGTTACGTTAGTTGATAGGTATGTGATACTATCAATGTATTTATACGTTTTGGAGAACAAGTCCTTAAGGTTTATTATAACTTCAATTTTACCCATAACAATATTAAAATTATCTAAAATGATATCTGTAAAATAGTCTCTATACTTTTATAAATGATCGTTTGACCCCGTAATTATATTAACTTAGTAGATCACTTAATCGAATCATTTAATAAATAGTTATGAATATATTCAACCGTTAGACGAATATGTTACATTATAGTATAAAGTTCCAACACCATTCACTAATGCCTCTTTTCTATCATATCACAAGCTTTATGTTCTTAGAACAAAGTCATGTCCTAAGATAAAAAAAGAAAGATAACAAATTCTTTCAAGATGGCCTTATGATTATAAAGATTGAATTCAACCATTTTTTGGATTGAATTTGTTGCACATGGCTTGTCTAGTCCGATTTACTTCTCTTGTGTGTGGTCTGCAAAGTATGGGTGTTTCCTCGTCGCCAAAAGAAATTGGGCAAAAAGAATGGGGAACATGAAAGTGGAGCATCTGGCCCAAATCTTTGTGGAGGATTCAATATTGCGTGCACGGTTTCTTCTCTTCATGAGAAATTCCATCAAGGTCGAGGAGAGAGAAAAAACTATTTAGAATTAATTCGACGAAACAAGAAGCTAGACTGACAGACAATTAATCTCAAAAGTAACAACATATGAGAAATCAAGAAAATGTGTTGAAGCACTCACTTTCAAATATTGATATATTCTTGAAACATGTTAGCTAATCAAAATTGCCTATTACCAAACTAGTGTTAGACTGATATGTGACAAGCCATGCGTTGTTGATGAAAAATCCATTTATTCCCCACGTATAAAGAGCCATAGTTGCATAGTGTCCAATATAAAGAATTCCCACACTTTTCCACCCAGAATATATAGTTCAAAAAACCACTACTTTCTCCAATTTTCTTCCCAAAACTGCACTTGGAAAAAAGAAAAAAATCCCATTTCACCATGGAAAACTCCAAGCCCTTGGCCACAGAGAGTTTTTCTTACAGTTGGTTAGTAGACAGAAAACAGCACTCTCTTGATGTCCTAACTGAGATCATCAAACCAAATTTGCCCCAAAGATCATGTGAAAAGGATCAAAACTTCAACTTCGATGTTTCTTTGACAGCATTCCATGCTGCCCTTGTTCATGCTGATGAAATATTTGCAGACGGGCAGCTCATGCCGGTCTACACCTTGAAAAGAACTCCAGATGATGTCCCTGCATCGCCTCTTTCCTCGTATGCAACAAGAAGTCCATTTGATCATGGAGGCAAGAAGCAGTCTTGTCTGGTTGAGAAATGGAGAAGATCATCAAAGAAGATATTGGACAAGTGTTTTGGATTGATTAGGCCATTGTACAAAAGCTCGAGGAACAACAGTAGAGTCGATGATCTTGAGAGAAAGGTTTGTGAGGTTCGGAGCTGGACTAATTCTCTGCAGGCATCACCAAGGCCTAGCTCAGCTGCTGCCCTCAAGAAGGCGAGGAGTTGGGGCGCTTCCCCTCAAGCCTCGCCTAGATCGAGCCCGTCTCACGCTAGTGGTGCTTGGTGTGGTGATGAAAGCTCAATCCATGAAGCAATTCTCTACTGTAAAAGATCAATAGGTAGTTGAGCTGTTAAGTCCAGCCGATTTTTAGTTTTCTTGCTTGTTTTTTTTTTCTTTCAAATTTTATTTTAATTATAAAAGTTTTCACAGTCTTGAACTAGGACTAATGATTTGATTTTTTTTTTTTTAAATTCAGAAAAATAGAGGGAATTGTCATCTGCAGAGAGAAGAAACAACAGAATCAAGCTAAACATGAATCAAACTCAAGAAATACAGCCCTATTCTTTTAGCCTCATGGCGTATTATTTAGTTTTCTCTTAGTTTTTTTCTATCTTTTAGTAGGAAAAAAGAAAAGGGTGTGACAAATTTTTTGGAATTCCACTCAGGGCATTGTGCAATCTGTCAATCCTTGTGTTGTAAAATGAAATTTCTCCACACTGTACATATTATCTATCATCTGTCATGGAGAAAAACAGATCTGTAGACACCCTTTTTTATGATCGTGTTATGATTTAGTTTTGTCTTAATAATTTCATCAATTCGTATTAACTTTTTGTTGCGATGAATGATTCTTCGAACAAAAATCAAACGGTTCGTTGTTGCAGAAGAAGATACCTCTGGCATCTTGTTAGCATGATGCTTGATTTTGTTACGATGAGGTCTCAAAGGGGCCTCACATAGTCACATGTTCCCATTGGTCCACAACTATATGGCATGTGATCCTTCTAGGTAAAAGACATTCTCACATATTACATGAGTTCTACCAGATTAAGATTTGTCCTAAATATTTCAGCTACTATTATTACAAAAACAAACAGGTGCTACCCATTTTTTAACAGTGTATGCCAAGACAGCATTATTACATCTTGAAAGGATAAAAATAATTAATAAAGAAAATGCCCTTTTTGCAGTAATCTGCTATTATCAATTACAGGAGTGATGCCAAATTCCTGCCAAGTTTGAACATTACATGGACCATGAACTAAAGGATCTCAAATGCTACAAGCAACTGCAACCTAACTCTTTCGTTGGGGAACAGCTGGGGACATGGAGGCTCCATCGGGGCAACATGCTGCTGAAGATGGGCCATAACAACAGCAACATATTCTTGTTTCTATCTGCCATTTTTTCTGTCTGTTTGCATACCCATTCCCTTTATTGGTGAAACAGCACAATCTTGATTCACTAAAGCTTCAAATACATCTCGAGTTAGCCAAGATTGTGGGGGACCAACCCCTTGAGATATCCTACTTGTCCTCACTAAGTGTTCTTCGACTCTTGTCTTAACCAACCACGCGTATTTGGCGTTACTCCCAGTCGAATTCACCTCAATAACAAGACGTGTAAAGGGCAAGGCTGAAGAAGTTCCAAACTTGTGAATTGGTTGAAACTGTGTAAGACATCAAGTCGTTATAGACCTCTAGTAAGTTATTATTGCCAGTTTCTTGATCCAATAATGGATTTTCAAGGCAAACAGGTTGTGGTAAAGGATAATTATTATTGGAAATATGTAAAGGAAACATAAGTGAAAACCATATAAATAAAGATGGACAGATAAAATCAGGACAAGAATGCAAGTTTAAGATAAGAAACCTTCAAGAGAGTTTATCCTTGGGGAAAGCAAAGCAAAGTCTGTTGGCAGGACTAGAAGGGCTAGAAAAATCAATATTTGTAGCACCGAGCATGTCGAAGAAGTTGGCTTTTAGGTTTTGTTTTTGCCATGAAAGGACAATACATTAAAGAGGAAGTCCAGCTTTTGCCGTTATGCAGCACATGAGAGTGCTGAATGTTAGCCCAATGCACTATCATCATCCTATGTCCAAAAGAGAAATGAGGAGTTTTCAAAATGAAGTGAACAGCTTTGTAACAATGATCTGAAAAGGATGCATGAGAGAGTTGAGCAAAACTAACAACATCCCTCTCTCTCTCTCTCTCTCTCTCACACACATACACACACACACACACACACACACACACACACAAAGAAACAAACAAAAGGATGATGTTTATAATGGGAAAATCTCCATGCCAAGTGAAACTGTAGATCCTGTAATAACCTTGGTGTAATCATGTTGCTATCAGCATTGAAGAATGTGGTTCAAAAAATAAATAAAATTATTTGTGAAAGAGCTACCGAAAAGAAAATAAAACTGTCAGAAGTGGGATTTGAACCCACGCCTTCTCACGAAGACCAGAACTTGAGTCTGGCGCCTTAGACCACTCGGCCATCCTGACCTTTTGATTAATCTCTTGTTAATTACTTATACATTACTAATATAATTTTCATTATTTTTATTCTTAAAAAATTAAATTTTCTTAATTCTTAACTTTTAATTGTTTTTAAAATTAAATTTTCTTTATTCTTAAACTTTTAATTGTTTTTAAATTTTAATTTTCTTAATTCTTAAACTTTTAATTGTTTTTAAAATTTAATTTTCTTAATTCTTAAACTTTTATTTGAAGAAATTTTCCTTTTTTTTTTTTTGCTTCGACACTATACAACCAACTGTATTGGGCACGAAACAAGGCATATACCTTTTCATTGTGGTTACTGGTTAGTGTCTTTCCTACTATTCACTAAGCTAAAGTCGATGGAAATTCAATTTTGAATAATTGAATTACATATGGGAGTTCTCCATCAAAATAAATCATATAATGACCTAGTTTAACTCTAAATGAACATTGAATTTAATTTTTATAATGAAGACAAGGAACATATATTCCTGGCAAATATATGTTTTTCCTGTACCTTATTTGTGATGCAAAATACATATCATATTACATCATAATTTAGTATATTACAAATAGTTCTTCACGTCACGAAGAAATTAGTATTAACCACTTTATAATCAAACTATCAAGATAGTGGAAACTATTAATTGGCCGCGAACTTAAAAAAAAACTAATAGTTAGCTGATTTTTGGATTTTCGAACGAAAATATCCATAAGCTGTTAAGCAAAATCCTAGTAACTACTGATCGTTTTTAATTTCAAAACATCAAAATTCTCTCTCTACCATATTCTCCCTCAAACGCTAAATTCCAGAGCTGCCGCCGCTGCCTACCAGCGTCGTTGTTGCCTCCTCCAACCTTTGTTTCTCAAGATTTTAAATCATAACTATTTAAATATGTATGTTCAATTTCAGCTTGAGCTGGTGTTTATTGTTGAAAAGCTGCAGGAACTACGTTCTCTCAGAATACTGAACTACGTTCTAGATGCCTATCTTTCCAAAATAACTGAGGGGTGCAATTTCCAAGCATCACAAGAAAAGGAATTAAACAGCCTCCTGCAGATGAGATATGGGCATCCTGAACAAGAAGAACGCCAAAGATCTCACTCGCAACCGGTTCTCAACCCGCTCGGCTTTGAGCCAACTCAATCGAGTTATCGAACTAATCGGTTACGGATCATTCAAGTTGCGATTTTTTTAGATTATAAATTATCAACCATAACTTCAAATTATCGGGTTTCGGGCCAATCCATCGGGTTAATTTGGTTCAAGAAAAATTCATCAAGTTTTTTAATTAATATATTAATCTTGATAATTATATATTTCAAACAAAGAAATACATATTAATGTTACTTCAACTCAAAACTAATATATAACTCTAAGAAAAGTAAAAATATACATTTTTCATAAATGATTATCGTTTTTAAATTTCTGAATCTAAACGTTTTATATTAAATGTTATAGTAAATTGTAAAAAAGTGAAATAATGAATATAACTTTCGAGTATTGAATCAAAATGCATTTTTACATACATTTAAAAAAATTTAAATGAATTAACTTTCAAAAGTTTGAAAAACATTAAAGTAATGAAATTTGAAAACTAAATAATAAGAACTTGCTATTTTTCGGGTTATAATTTTTCAACCCAATCTTGTCGTGCTATTGGGTTAATCGGGTCAAAACATGAGTTTCGGACTAAATTGACATTTCTACGTATAGCTAACGTTCATCGTGGATCTTCTTTAGTGGGCCTTAGTGCAAGCCCATTTTAGAAATTAGCCCAGAAAAGGAAAATGGCCCACTTATATATTTTTATTGCATCACCCGACGAATACTGAGATTTGCAAATTCCAGGTCAGATAAAACCAATTTTGTTTTGTTTTTTTTTATTATTTATTTATTTCCGCTCTCTCAGATCTAGCGTAGCATCAAAACCCCATTCGCAAATTCAATTCAATCTCGTGAAATTTCCCCCTAAGAATTTTCGCCTCAATTTTTGCCAAATTCCGAAATCTAGGTGAAGGGGAAAGAGGGAAATAGAGATTTTGGCGCGTAAATCTCGATGCCGATGTGGAACTCGGTGGCGAATTTGAAAGAAAGTCTGAGTAAAATCGCACTGGATGTCCACGATGACGACGACGATGAAGAGCTGTCTATGTACACTTCTCCGCCGCGCGATCAATCCGACAACGCCAGTTCAGGTTCGGAGCGGAGAGTTTCGCGTAATTCCAGTGCACCGACGCATTCGCCAATCATCAATGGATTTGATTCCCCGTCTAATCACGAGGTGTCTATGATTTATCTGTGTTTCATTAGTTTGATCTCACTTTGGATTTGTTTTCGTATGTGTGTCTGTGCGTGTTGGGGTAAGGGGGAGGGCTAATGTGTACCTACTTCTCAATTTCATAAGGATATTTCTCCATCACCTTAAGTTACTGATGCTTGCGCCGAATAGAAATGGCTTTAACGGTTTGTTTTTGTTAGTTGAGTAGAAATGCATATACTGACTTGATTCTAGACTTTATGGTCAAGGCAGCAATCTTGTCTAACTTAGTCAGTTTTTGGAAAGAGTATTTTATATTATTCTGAACATATTTCTATTGTCTTGAAAATTGCAAGGAATGTGCTCATGATCTTGATCAAATGATACACAATTCATTTATTTGGCCACGGTGGAGTTCTTTTTCCTTATCTGCTTCTTGGTTTTGAACGATTGTTTGTCCTAATAATCGTCTGCTATTTTATCAGATCGAGCTGTACAAAACAAAAATTAAGAAGCTTCAGGAATCTGAGTCTGAAATAAAGGCTCTATCAGTTAATTATGCGGCTTTATTAAAGGAAAAGGAGGTACAGTAATCTTCTGCTATCATAACCACTATCTTCTAATTTATTTTTCTCCAGATAAGTATTGTTGAGAGATAGTTTGAGCTCAATCTGATAGTTTGAGCTCAATCTGGCGAGGCCTGATTTTATGTGCTATTCCTGTCAAAGTTTGATGGTTATTGATAGCTGAATTTTAGTTTTATTTAACATCAAAAGTAAGAGCGAGTTGTTGCCGGTTTTCGCCCACTATCGATCTTGTTATCGCATAAATCCTAAAATTAGAAAATTCAGTCGACCTCTTGTCACTTTACTTGCAAACTAACTCATATAATAAGTAAAGGTTTTTTACGAGTGATGGGATTTTTTTTCTGGCTATGTCCTGGGCTTTCATGTTTGATTGACTCTTATGCAGTTTGTTGATTTTATTCTTGGCAGGATCAGATTTTGAGACTGACTGAAGAAAATGGCTCACTAAAACAGAATCTCTTTAGTACAAATGCTGCTCATGGTGCTCCTAAAACTATTCTTAAGGTGGAGAGGCTAGTTGAAACTGATCATATTTCATTTTTATGACTTTCGGCATAATATCTGGATCTAATCAGATGTGGTTGTTCTTTTATCTTTTTTGTTGAGTTATTATTTATGATCTCATTCAAATAATTTGGGATCCTGCTTCTGTAAGAAATATATCCTGTAGTTTTGGAGACAAAACTAACGCTGAGATGATAAGTAGGCATTCTGAAAGTTGTTTTGGATAATAATAACACTGCCTACCTTGTGTTGAATCGTAGATGTAGTTAGCTATAGGAGTTGAGTGATGACTGATGAGAAGAAAGTCCTAGATAATGTGATAACTACTTAGATTGTGTAAATGTCCATTAAACTTCTTCGAGAGCAATTTCAGTTTTAACATTATTTGTTATCTGATTGTAACTTTAACTCCTCAGGGTAATGGTGATATGTCTCCTAATCGCTTTAGTAAATCTGCAACAAAAAACCGTGGTGCTGGAAGCACACTGTCTAATGGTGTTGTGATAAAGCATGATGGATTAAGCAATGGGACAACTTCAACCAATTCAAGGGTAGGAGAACCATTCTTTTCCCCAGTTAGGGAGGTTATGTTCCTTTCTCTAGTGCTTGGCATTTGTTTGTTTTGTAACTCTCAATTTTATACTTATGTTAGGAATTGGTAGCAATCTACTACACATGCTTTTAAACTAATGAAAACTCTTGTTGCTGTCCATTCTCGTGGCTTTTGTGATTGGAAGTCTCTCGTTGTTTCTAGAAGTGTTGAAATGAAATGTGCCGCTCTTCGTCATAACAGCGAGTGAATGCTTTTCTAATGCCTTGTAGGAACTCTCAGATGCAATGGAAGACAAAATTAGATCCTTCACAGTGATGCAAGCAACTCATGAATCTCAAATGAAACAAATGATGGCTGAACTTGATAAAGAACGTGGCAAGCTGGCAAGTGTCCAGCTCAGTTTACAAGGTAGGTACATTTCTACTACTTGAAGATCTTGTTTCAGAGTAATGCATCTTCGCGTATTTGATGGAGTCGTTTCTTTTATTTCTAGAGGAGCAGAGATTGAATGGATCATTTCAGCAGGACTTGAGCTCGTTAAAAGATGAAAAAGATAAAGTGAGTGTTTATAGTTGCCTTTTTTACTAATCCATTATTGGTACGGCTGGGCCCCTGGCGTCACTTAAAATAGTTGACAACATTAGTATATTTAAAGTTATTTGAATGCTCTTCATAATTTCATATAGAGTATATGAAATATTTTTTTCGATTTTATCAAAAAATACTGTGTGATTATTGTTGCTTTTGTGTGGTTTTGATATGTACTGAAAATTCAGAGATGTATTTTTTATTTGGGATGAATATGGTATAACCCCTTGTATTCTGCTGTGATTAGAAATTCCATTAGGAATTATTTGTGGTTATCTTGTTCCTGCCTTACAGTTATAGATGGTAATCTTACCCAATTCTACTTTTTCCCCATATCTTTCAGATGTTGAAAGAGATAAACAGAATACAAGATGAGTTCAATCAGAAGATATCAGAGATAGGAAGGTTGCAAATGGAGTTACAGAGAAGAGATACAAGAGAACCAAACCACAATTTGGAGAAGTTGAATAATATAATTGCTTCTTTGGAGGAAGAGAACAGAAATATTAAGGTCTTTGTCTTCCTATGGTTTTCTAATAATTCCTTCAATACTTGTTTTGCTTCATGTGTGTTTTTGGTTGTCTTGTGTGTTTGTGTTTTGTTTGGTTTAGTTATGTATGTGTACACATTCACAAGCATATTCATACAGACGTTGGACCTTACCAATTTTTCATGGTAGAAAGAAAAAGAAGAATGTGAGGCTGCGTTAAATGCAAATCGTTCTTCTCCAGTTCGCGGCAACAAACCTGATGGCCTGCATCTTTCAAGTAGCATGAATGAGGTATTAAATTAACCATTCTATTGTCTGATGAGCATCCCTTTTTTGTATGTCGATTCATTGCCCCCTTGCCTATATTCAGTTAGCTTTCATCCAAATAACTCTACTTTTGAGCATTTATCCCGTTCCTTGCAGTTTTACTCATATGCATATTGATTAGTTCAATATATATGCAATATGGCTTTACATGGATATCCATGTATGCATATAAACTGTACAAGTTGCAGTGCTTTAGTCTATCCAATAAATCTCTGCAGGGATTGCTGGAGAAGGAGGAAATGCAGAAGTCTTTGCATAAACTAGAAAATGACCTTAAGGAAGCACGCATGCAAAAGGACAAAGCATTGCAAGAATTAAATCGTCTCAAGCAACATTTGTTGGACAAGGTTTGTCTCATCTTCAACTTCTCTATAGGCTGACCATCATAAACAATGATCATCAGTACCACTCAGGAAATAGTTATTATGTTATAAAAACTGTCTGTAATCTCTCGATTTAACTAACTCACAGGAATCTGAAGAATCGGAGAAAATGGATGAGGACAGTAAGATCATTGAGGAATTGCGAGAAATCAATGAACAACAAAAGGTTCAAATCTCACGTTTGGAGAATGCTCTTAAGCAGGCAATCTCAAGACAAGAAGAAGTAAAAATGTCCAACAACAGTGAACTTGTGAAGGCTAAAGAAGTTATAGATGATCTTAATAGAAAATTGAGTAACTGTTACAGCACAATAGATGCCAAGAATATGGAAATTCTAAATCTGCAAACTGCTCTTGGGCAGTATTATGCTGAAATTGAGGCTAAGGTAAGCTCTTTTTCATTAATGATAGAATATGAGTAAGGGGGAAAGCATACACTATTTGTATTTTATGGATATCCTTTTTCCAGGAACGTCTTGGCGAAGAGTTGTCAGTCACAAAAGAGGAATCAGCTAGACTTATCAAGCAGTTAAAGGTTTAATTTCTTAGCTTTATCTTAATGTTTACATTGTTGTTTGAAACTCATTTCCTGGAATGCTTTGAGTTATAAACGAATGTTTATGTACTAGTCTTTTCTGGATATATAATCCAAGGTGCATCTTGTAAGTTATTTTAAGTCTTCCATTGATATGATTCCAGGAAGCACACCAACTAGCAGAAGCATCAAAGAGGGCAGAGGAGGAACTTTTGGGAAAGCTTGCACAGGCTGATATTGTGTTTGTGGAAGGAAAGAACAGAGTTAAGAAGCTCGAGGAAGATAACGAAAAACTCCGTCGAGCTCTTGAGCAAAGCATGACAAGACTAAACAGGATGTCTGTGGACTCCGATTTTCTTGTTGACAGGTCAGACTCTCATTCCCATAGGAGCTTATAACAATCCTATATTTTTTACACTATTACTGGAAAGCTAGCCTTTAAAGAGTGGTAGTAATATACTGTTACCACTGGTGGTCTCATCTGCAGGCGCATTGTGATCAAATTACTAGTGACATACTTCCAGAGAAACCACAGTAAAGAGGTGCGTC
>JAYDZE010539658.1:0-14743 GCA_034509125.1 Monilaria moniliformis
GTCTTTCACACAAATATGGTTCCTCTATCCATTTTCTCGTTTCCTGCGCCATCTAGCTTACTCTCGGATACCTTTCAGTAGTCAATAAACGAGTCGAAACGCGCCGAGTCAAAGCGCTGCGAGGATAGCCGCGAGCTGTAGCCGAGCCGCGCTGAGTCTTCACCGAACGAGACGGTAAAGTCTGATGACATCTCTCTCTCTCTCTCTCTCTCTCCCGTGATGTTTCCGACGGCTGGGATTGATTGATAATGATTGTCTCTTCGTTTTAGTTAAAAGAGTAGGATATTCAAATTAGTGATTGCATGCGACGAGGATCAGTTGCGAAGTTAGTACGTGACACATTTCTGCTTGTACAAGTTTTGGACAACCAATAGTATTTTGCCATGTCAGATGTGCGCATTTGCACTCGATGTATAGAATAAATACCATGCGCCGTTGCCAACTGTGGATTAGGTTCCATGCACTGATGACGTGTGAGACTAGTGCTTTAGTAATTTTTAATTGACGATGAGGATTTTCTAATACGTGAGTGTCACGCTCATTTTCCATAATATAACAATAAAAATGATAAATGTACAAATGTAGACCAAAAATATTAATTCCATAATCTAATTCAGTTCAAATTTAAAGAATAAAGATATTACCGTTTATATTTTTTAGGGAGATTAATATTTTTATTGTGTAGTTTCTCGGGTAAAAGTATAAATTGATCAAACAACTGCATTGTACAATTATTGAACATAGACTAGTAAGTAGTGTGCATATTATTGACTCATTGTGCCAACATTATTATTAGAATTTCTTCTTTTGTCAAAAGTTTTTTTCATTTATTTTTTTTTTAATATATAAATAGATACACGCCCAGCCACAATTTATGGGATGCAATATCGATGCAAACGTTTTTTTTTTTTTTTTTGCAACAAAATCAACATATATAGAATCATAAATGTGTTTGTAGAATTAAAACAATTTTTTTTTATTAGAAGTTTACCACCTCTAACAACTAAGTCACTTTTTATTTAATTTACTTAGTATTCTATCATAAGTCATACCCAACCCACATTTTATTATATTGTTTTGATGAAGTAAAATAATGTGGGCATTGTTTGCATCACTATTATATAGTGATTAATGCAAGACTTTGATTATATACACAAATTACACAAAAAAGGAAAACGCATTGTGTGCACAGTGAACGTGGGAAATGGGGCTTCATTTTCAAGAGAACCAGGTTACTCATAGTTGATAATAATATATATGTTTTATTTTATTCTGAGAAAGAAACGGATTTCAATGTCCAGAATCCAGATTGCTTATGATTCTTGGCATTGGGGTGACTTCTGGTATAAGAATTATGTTCTGAACGATTTAGTGGATATCTTGTATTATGTCTTAGCCGAGAAAAAAGACCTCGAAGGAACTGTGGGAGGTGCTTGAGAAGAAATATCGACTCGAGGACGCCGCTACGAAAAAATACTTAGTCTCAAAATTCTTGGAGTACAAGATGGTGGACACTCGTTCTGTAGTGGCACAAGTGGAAGAGCTGCAACTCATCCTCCACGACATCCACGCTGAATAGATGGTCTTACCTTACCGATTCATTGTTCAGGTGATGATTGAGAAGCTTGCTCCGTGCTGGATTGATTTCAAGAATTATTTGAAGCACGAGAGAAAGAAGATGAACCCGGAAGATCTCGTTGTCGTCTTCGTGTTAAAGAGGACAATAGACGTTATCTTCATAAGCCAAGGGGATTGGAGTACTCGAAGGTGATTATGGTCGAGCGAGGAGATTCCTCGAAGAATTCTCGTGCAAAAGTCAAAGGGAAGGCAACAGCTGGCCTCGAAGAATTCTAGTGTGCGGTTTTGATAAATTTAGGTGAGTAGGAAAGTTTTTATTTTGGTTGAAGATCAAAATTTCTCTTCTTTTTTTAATTTATTTATATTAATGTTGCTTGTTTATTTGGAGCTGAGTTAGTTTCGGATTGTGGAAGCAATGGAAGATGTTTTGGGTGACGGAAGAGACGGAGTAGAGGTTGAATATGAAGAGAGCTAAGCTGTAAAATAGTGGGGGGTAGGATTTGGGATTTGTCGAATGAGGGGATTTGAGAGTTGGCGTTATAGGGACTAAATTTTTTCTACATTTTGTGTGTAGGTTGGCATGATAGTGGATTTGGGATGCTACATGGGCAAGCATATGGCGCAAAGCAGTACCAACATCTCGAGATATATCTCCAGCAACGGTGGACTGTTTTGCCAATGACTATACTTTGTCCTCTCCTAGGTTTTGGTCAATTTCTTGTTGGAATAATATTCTTGATTTTCACTTGGTGAAAAAGAGTTCGTATTGCAAAATTTGTGTATTTTCTAAAGATGTGTTTTTGTTGTCTCAAAATTGATACTTCTGATTGAAAGTCAAGTATGATTTCCTGTACTTTCCAATAATTTATGGTTAAACTATTTGTTAATTTTTTTTTTCTAAAGCCGTCGATGAATTGGTGTTGGGATGAAGTCCGAAAAGCCTTTTACTCATTTTTGTGAGAAAGCCAGAGAAAGACTGCAGATATACCGGGTATTGATTTTGAATAGCTGAAAAACACATTGGCTAAATTCATACTAATTCACACTTTTATCTTCTATTACTTGTAAGTTATGGATAATGCATATTGGATTATGATGAAATTCTAAACATAACAAAGAGTCTTTTGAGTGGTTGTGCTCTTTCTATCTATAAAAAAAATTACTTATTTGAGATCAAAACTTGGATAACATAATCTGAAAATAGTTTGCTTCTGTTTATTTTGTTATTGAAGTTTATGGCACTTCATAATTGTGTGTATCCCGTGATTAAATTGTTTAGACAACTCTGGGGATTAGTGATGCTGCCAAGAAGAGTATGCTACAATGTAATGTGGATAAGAAGAGTCTAGTTTTGCTTTGTGCTTTGCTACATAACCAGACGGGGTCACGCCATTTAGATTTGGAGTTTGAGGAGACATATGGTGTGGTTATTTTCTAACATGTCGTAGTTGTTGTATATAACGCTTGAATGTGGTAAGAAAAGAAAAAGGAATCAGTTATGCTTGATTCCGGCAAGTACCGTGGAGGACAAATGTAATGAATTTCCTTTGTATTTCGATAGTTTAGTAGCAATGCAATGTAATGTTATTTCATCTTTCTCTCAAAGTGTTTGTATATAACTTGTCAGTTTGATCTCTCGTTCGAATCTCTGGCTTGAATGTCGCATCGTCACCTCGACTCCTAAAAGGTTGGGAAAAAAAAAAGGAAATCCAAATATGTTATAATGGATTCTTGATCACAAAAATAGTTCATTGTTGTTCCATTTTTTTGTAGACTGAAACAATCCTCCATGTTCTAAGTTCAGCTACTCTTGTGCAATTTGTCAGCAAGAAACTCCTATTTGCAAAAGTTGCCTTACTTCCTCATGATTTGAGTTGGAATTTTCTATGTATTATTTTTTAGATTGTTGTTAGTGTTCACATATAATAGATTTGTAAATTTAAAATTTTATTAGGGGTATTATTATCCAATAATTATTAATCTGAATTTAAAAATAAGTCTACCAAACACTAAATTAAGAAATGAGGGTTTTTTTTTTTTAAATCTAATTTACCAAAAACACAGCCAAGATATGTAATCTTAGCTCACTAAAATATGATATCATTTTTTAAAAATCTAGTTTAGGCTAATCTAGTCTTTGCTATCAAACGGGGATATAAAAAAGTTGACATAATGGTAACATCGAAATTCACGTAGTGAGGGCAATTAAGCAGTCTAAAAAAGCGATCTAAGGGCAGCATTATCGCAGCCGCAAAAGTGAAGAAAACTGCGGCAACCGTAGTGGGGAGGGGATGAGGGGGATTCGACTGTGCGATTCGCCGAGCTCGCGGCCGCTACGGCGCTGCAACCCGCTTCGCCCCAAATCCACCGCATTTCTTAATTTTTTAAAAATCTGCACTGCTGATTTGGTGGGAGTTTCATGGGTTGTCATGTAGCTTCACAAGAGATAAAGGAGGGACACTCAATTTCCTCTATAAAATCCCAGAGACTTTCACTTCTCTCTCACCAACTTCCCTTCTCACTTTCTTTCACTTTCTTCTCACTTTTCTTCTTCATTTTCATTCTCACTTATATTTTATGGATCCAAATTCGAGAAAAAAATTCTCCACCATCGGGTGAGGTACTCGAATTTTTTGAGTATTGTCGGAGTAAAGGTTGATATCCATCGACTTTCATGTTGAGTTGTCCAAATACGACGCAAATAATGACACCCTGACCCCAGCCTTGTCTTCGATCAACGTCAGCGACTACTCCGTCGACGAGATGCATACCATCGACGAGTTAGACCCGTCCCCTCCCGCGACGGGTAAATGAAAAGGGAAGAAGGCGGCCTCCAATGCGCGTGAAGGCGGATCAAAGAAATGTGGTCTGGAGGAGACGAAGTTGGTAGCCCGATGCTACATTGATGTGTCCGAAGATCTGGTGATCGGAAACGTACAAAGGGTCCGCGTCTCCTGGGAGAAGCTTGTGGAAAAATACAACGCGCTCAAACTAGCCTGGGCGTTGGAGTGCGACTATGACAACCTTCGCAAGCATTGAGGCCGAGTTCAGACCGAGACAACCAAATTCGCCGGCTACATCAACAACTTCTAGAAAAATATGGCCGAGTGGCCATAGTTGGGAAAGCATTAGCGAACAAGCTCACACCACCTTCCACAACGAGGAACTGAAATAGTTCAAATTTGAGGAGGTGTGGGCAATTGTGCGAATTCACCCTAAATTTTTCGGCGGCACCGACTCCTCATCCGGCCCTAAAAGAACCAAGCACACCGCCTCCGGCCAATACTCTACAAGCGGAGAGGCCGATGCATTCAATTTGAATGCTTCGATGGATGAAAATACTGGCCAACAGTCGTCGGCCCATCCTATAGGACATAAAGCGGCGAAAAGAAAATGGAATGAGAAGGCGCCAAAAGGCAGTGCTGGAAATTGAGCTCCGTTAGTGGACGACATGACTCGGATGAGGTTGCTGAAGATGTACAAGAATGTGGTTTTCAAGGATACTTCAGACATGAACGAAGTGCAGATTCGACAACATGCCAAGTTGGTCGACATCCTTGAAAAGAAATTAGGACTAAATTAGTATTTATGATTTTTAAGATCTTTTTTTATCTATGTAATATTAGTGATTTCAATTATGTCATTTTCAGTTTTTAATTTATTTATTTTAAGATTTTAAATTAAGTAATTTCAAATTTTAATTACTTACTTTTCGAATTTGTAATCATTTAATTTCATTTTACAAATAGCTTAATTCAAATAAATATATAAAATTGAAGTATAATAAAAAAATAAAAAAATAATATAAGTAGAGTTATGACTTATTTTGGACTAAAATGAATGTATTGTGGTTGAAAAGAAAAATACTGACGTGACAATTAAAAATTGATCTGTGACTAATTTTTTTGGGTTGAAATAAAGATGCTTTAAATCAACGGGTATTTCAATCACAGGGCATAGAATCACGCAACCCATCGCCTGCCACGTGTGCAGCATCATCTCTTATCCCTCGCTCAAAGTGTGACCTCCCTACTTTACCTACTTTACCCCAAACCTTCCGTACGGACAAGGCGTTGCACATGCGTAATTACACTCAAAACGAGGGCTACTATCGGAACCGGCCCCTCCACCCTCTCCTATATAAGGCCACCGCACCCCATTGTTTGAAACCGTTGGTTCAGGAGGGAGTGTGAGAGTCTCTAGAGAGAGAAAGATGTTAGTTTAGTGTAGAGAGAGAGAGAGAGGAGCGCAAAAATCATGCAGGGTGGGAGGAATTTTACCCAGAATTATTATTTTTAAAGAACTGTTGTTCTAGGTTTCGGAATTGGCACA
Organism: Monilaria moniliformis; assembly: GCA_034509125.1. Lineage (NCBI taxonomy): Eukaryota > Viridiplantae > Streptophyta > Magnoliopsida > Caryophyllales > Aizoaceae > Monilaria > Monilaria moniliformis. The sequence continues at coordinate 5,911 of JAYDZE010539658.1, forward strand.
ATTCGCGCTGTTTGTTGGGAAGAAAATTATGAGTCGATTAGGGTTTAAATCAGTGGTTTATCATGGAGATGTGTATCTAGGGGAATTGGAAGCAGTTACAGTGAAGGCGGGGAATTTCCGATTCCCCAATAATGAGATTCGAATTCATCACATCTCGCCTAACAGCGAGAGATGCCATCCCCTCTCCGTTCTACGGACGATTTCGTATGCCTCTGTTCTCTGCAAACTTGAGCCTTGCTCTAATGGAAATTTGAATCCCAACGAGCAATCTCCTCTGATCAATCTCCACGCTTCATGCTTCTACGAACTTAAGGTTACATAAGTGATCCTTCCGTTTATTGTGTCAATTAATGTTGCTTTACTTTTGAAAATTGTCTTGATGGTGATACTGTATGAATTTTGTTCGATACTGTAATTTCTGTGAATATTGATGGTGATAGTTTATGATTGTGATGTTGTTTACTGATGCAAAATGATTAGATTATGTAAGTACACGTCTATAGCCACACTCGAAATTTAGCATATCTTGTTTATTCTTCTGGTAGTAGGAATGTCTCTGTCTATAAGTACTTTTTATCTCTCTTACGCATAGAGTTGTAACTTTTAATTACTTTTTGTAGACGGCAGTTGTATTGCTTGGTACTGAGGAAATTCATTTAGTAGCAATGCCTAGCAAGCAGAAGAAATTTCCATGTTTTTGGTGCTACTCTGTGCCATGTGGTTTGTACAACGCTTGCTTATGGATGTTGAATACCCGTTGTTTGGCGATTGTATTTGATCTAGATGAAACTCTCATTGTTGCCAACACTATGAAGTCATTTGAAGATAGAATTGAGGCTTTGGTGGGTTGGATTGCACGTGAGACTGACCCTATTCGAGAATCTGGGATGACAGCGGAGATGAAGAGATACATTGAGGATCGTGCATTGCTCAAGCAGTATGCAGAGACTGACAGCGTTGTGGATGGTGGTAAAGTATATAAGATGCAACATGAGGAAGTCCCTCTTCTATCTGATGGGATTCATCGTGTTGTTCGGCCTGTAGTAAGATTGCCTGAGAAAAATATTGTTCTTACACGCATTAATCCTGAGGTTAGAAGACATCTTCAAAACTTATTTATTCATGGGTTGTTTGTTTTTTTTGTAATGTACTCACACGGTCACACCCAATTTGTTGACACTACAGACTTCTAACTTTTAAAGTATATTTGCCACTGGTATCAACAGTTAGACTTGATTTAACTATATGTCGTTTAAATTGCATTCTTATTGTACTCATGGTCTGTTTCGGAAAGACCTGCAGATTTAACTGCACAATGATTCTTCTTCTGCTATGACTGCATTTCTCTTGTAATAGCCAACTTAATTAGTTTTCTTGCATTCTTATAGTGGATTTTTTGTATACAGAATCGCGATACCAGTGTGTTGGTCAGGTTACGACCTGCTTGGGAAGATTTAAAAAATTATCTAACTGCAAAAGGCCGGAAAAGATTTGAGGTTTATGTTTGTACCATGGCTGAGAGAGATTATGCCCTGGAGATGTGGCGGCTGCTTGATCCTGAAGCACACTTAATTAGCTCAAAGCAGCTACTGGACCGTGTTGTATGTGTCAAATCAGGTAAACTTCATATTATCATGGGAATGAAGTCTAATGTTTGTCTGCTAGTACCCATTCTGAGGTTTTTAAATACTTCTAGCCAATTGATGAAGCATTTGGAGTTGTATGACATAATTATCCACTTGTACTCTTACTCGTACACTTGGAAATTTTTTTTAGTGATGTTGTGGGATTCCATAAATATCTTTGGGAGCAAGTGCTCTCTATGACTAGGTCACCTGTTTGTAACTATCCCAATTTCCTCGTAATGGGCGCTCCATTTCTATCACAATGAATTGAGTTCCATCTTTTTATTCTTGCTACACCCCATTTTAAAACTATTTAGATCATTTTATTAGGTGCTAGGAAGTCTTTGCTCAATGTCTTCCAGAATGGCAATTGTCATCCAAAAATGGCGATGGTTATAGATGATCGGTTGAAAGTGTGGGAAGACAAGGATCAGCCTCGTGTCCATGTAGTTCCTGCATTCACTCCATATTATGCTCCGCAGGCTGAGGTAGTTCATATTTTGCTTTTCTATATTCTTCTTGATCACTTACTACTTGACTGGGACTGTATTGATGTAAAAATCTTTTCCCATATAGACTGCAAACGCTGTACCTGTCCTTTGTGTAGCAAGGAATGTAGCATGCAATGTTAGAGGTGGTTTTTTCAAGTGAGTGTTCTGTTAAAGTTTTAGATCAGTAAATAATTTAGTTCTTCTAGCATTTCTTTGGATTGATATCTAATGACATCTCTGGCAATTGTTTTCACCAATCAGAGAGTTTGATGAAAATGTCTTAAGAAGAATATCTGACATTTTCTATGAAAACGAGGTTGTCAACTTACCCTGCACACCAGACGTGAGCAACTATTTGATTTCAGAGGTACAGGAGAATAATTTTTGTACGTCAATCTGCTATCCCAGACAATTGATTATGTCAAAGTAACTTTGTCAGGATGCTAATGTTATACCAAATGGGAATTCAAATGCTCCAGTTGCTGATGGAATGAATGGACCTGAAGTTGCACAAAGATTGCATTCTCTGGTAGTTTCTTTTTTTGTATTGTTTGTCATGTAATATGTTTTAACTTCTGCACTTGATTCAGGAGTATTCTCACTTTGTCGGTGGTTTGTCTTCACACATTACTCTTTACGCGCTAATGATCTCTTTTGCATACTCTCCTATGATCCTATCCAATTCCGTTCAGGATGAGAAGAATGGCATCCATGCTGTTTCCCTTCCCATTGCTAATAACCTTGAGTTGAAGTCTGAAAGCTCTAAGATTCCTATAGTATCTGTTGCAAATGCTACTGCTCCAGTTGCCAGCGCAATTTTACCTTCTGAAAGTATGGATTTTGTTCTAAAACTATTGTTTCTGAGATCTGGAAATATTGTAATTTTGGTCACGTGCTCATTTCCGTTTAGTTTTAATTTTCTCCTCAATCTTTTAATGTGGTTTTGGTTTTCTCGAATTGACATTTTCGAATGGATGTATCATTGCAGAACCTAGTTTGCTTGGTGATCCATTTCGAAGGGATAGCAGGTTTTCAACTTCAACTGAACCACCTCTATTGTCTAGGTTGCCTTGGCAGGCACCACAAGGTGGCTGGATAGTTGAAGATGACACTAGTAGAGGGAATCTTAACATTCGGACTCAAGGAATAGTTTTGGAATGTCAACGAGGTCTTCAGAACTCACTCAGTCATGGTACATTATCATCAGTTCCTCTGGAAATTTCGCATGTAAATCCAGTGAAAGCCGAAGAGGTTGCAACAAGCTATTTGCCTTATTTCATATCATTGTAACCTCCCTCTTTTAACATTTGCCTCATGGATAATTTTCAATGTTTTTCAGGGTAACTCAGTCTGTGATAGCCAGAAACAGGGCCTTTTGTTGCCAAATCAGTTCTCAGGTACTTCAACTATATATGTGTGGATTTGGAGTCTACAACATTCTTGCTTAATGTTGTATTCTTTCTTGGTAGATTATGCTGTGTCAAACAATCAACCTCCAACCACTAGTAAAGAACTTAAAAGTGAAGGTGATAAAATGAACCTGTTGCCATCATTGTCTATTAGCATGCTTCAAGAGATTGGAAGAAGATGTAGATCAAAGGTAGACCTAATGCTTTACAGTTGTATTGTATCTACTCTACCATCTGCCTGGATATCTTCTCATATGCATTGCTTCTGCTCAGGTTGAATTCAGGCCTGTTGTAAGTACCAGCAATGATTTGCAGTTCTCAGTAGAGGTTAGTACCTTGAACATTCTACTTATAATTTGGTCTTTTTTCTGAATGTGTATTCAACTTGCCCCAGAAGCTTTCTAAACCTCCATTCCTCTGTTTTTAAGGTTTGTATTTATACATGCTGTTGTAATTTACTTATTTTCCACGTAGTCCTTTGAAGTACCATATTGCTTATTTCAGCTTAACTGCGTTGGTATCACCAATAAGTATGAATTGTCTGTTTTCTTAATCTGCTGTGATGCTTTAATTATAAGGACATACTCTTGTTGGCACTTCTTCTGAAATTTTGTATGTTTTGTCATTTCGTCGCCATATCCGATGGTTTGATGGTGTTGCCAGCTTCCGCCTTAAGAATTGTAGAACTCTTGAACAGATCATCTGCTATCTTTTTAATGCTTTACTCCCTCCGTCCCAACTTACTTGACTCTTATTCCTTTTTGGGGTGTCCCTAACTACTTGAACCCTTTCCTTTTCTTGGCAAAAGTAAGGGGTTTTAATCCCTAATTAAGATCAACTAATTGCACCCCTTATTACACTTAACCTTAGCCTAATCTAATTGAAGACTCTCTCTCTCTCTCTCTCTCTCTCTCTCATCACACTATCTTTCCATCTTCTCTCATTACCTCACTCCATCTCTCTCTCTTCACTCGTCTCCTCTCTTCTCCCTCGTCTCCCCTCTAGTCTCTGCCGCCAGCGATGATGGGGTTGATGCAGCGTGCAAGAAGGCGCCCCACCACCACTGCGCCACTGCCCCCACCCTGCCCCCACTCCTCTGCAAGCGCTTCTCTTCCACCGCCCTTTCATTCCCCGCCTCATCCCCTTCCTCCGCAACCGCGAATTCGCCGCCCTTATTCAAACTCCTAGCTAGGGTTGCGAACCACGCACAGTGCCGGACGAGACAGAGACGAAGATGTAATTGTTGGTTTACAGCGAGCCGATACACCGGATTTACAGAGACGGGGCAGATTCTGTGTGTGCGCGCGGCGGTGAAGAAGAAGAAGAAGAGAGGGGCTGCTGCCAATGCCGGCTCTTCGTTTTAAATTTGCAGAAATGGATCGTGACTTGAATTTTAGATTTCGAGATCTTTGTGCTCTTGTGTTGTTCTAGATTGATGTTTTGGTGATGGATTGGGCTTGTTTCTCAATATATGATTCAGAATTATCAGGATGCAATAACAATATGTAGTTGGTTTGGTTATCCAAATTTGTTTATTACATTTACATGCAATCTGAAGTGGCCGGAGATTGTTAGATTTGTTGAAAGTAGAGGTTTGAAACCAAAAGACCGACCTGATATCATTTGTCGGGTGTTTGTGAAATTGGATCAATTGGTTAGGGATATTAGGCAGAATAAATTTTTTGGAAAAGTCCAAGCAGGTTGTTTTTTTACATGGTGAATTATTTATTTTTGTTTATTATTTATAAAATTGAATAAATACTACAACTAATACATCTAATACTTTACTCTCTCTCTACTTATCTCTACTTATCTAAACTATACAACACCTCCATAAATCCCGTGCTGGAATTGGAAATAAAGGGTTTAACTATCTTGGGCCAGAGGGAGTATGAGTTACCTGTAATTTCAGAGGCTTATGAGCTGAGTCAACGTGTAGGTATTCTTTACGGGTGAGAAAATTGGTACTGGAATGGGAAAGACGAGGAAAGATGCGCAGCAACAGGCTGCGGACAATGCTCTTCGTAGCTTAGCTGGTAAGACTAGTCATATGCCACTCTCCTCCGTATCATGTGCCAACAAACAACATGTGCACCTAGGTCAACTGTTATCTCATTTTCTGTGATTGTAGTATTTCATCACAACGTCTTGCTGTTGCAGATAACTATATATCCTATGCTGCACCTCAATCTACCACTGTGGATTGTGATTTTGATGGACTCATTTTAGAAAAGGAAAATGGGTTTCTTTGGGACATTGCCAAGCCTGTACCTGAAGAACTGCCAGTTAGTAATGGATTTCCCAAACAAAATAACTCTGAAGTGGGGAATTTTGACAATGCATATCATGGCTGATCTGATTTTTTTGCTTACGACATTTGGGATGCTTGCTTAAGAGCTCTGTGGATGTGACGACAGTAGGAGTTGTGATTCTCTTGAGATAAACCACTCCTTTGAATTTAATACCACGTGGCTTGGGAGCAAAAAACATGGCAAGCTAGATCTGTTGCCTCATTTCTCAGCTGGTCCTCCTCAATGCTTCACAAAGTTCTTCTTGGTGGTAAGAATTTTGGCTGTTATGCACCACTTGCTAAATGTTGGTCATGTAACATGCAAGTGTTTGCTATCAATCTAAATAGGATATCTTTAATTACTCAAATTCTATGCAACCGGCTTGTTATTTTTGAGAAGATGTCTGTGGTAATGCTAGATTGTGTTGTTATATGCTGGCAACTTTTTCGTGTTTTAAAAAACCTCTTTACAATTCATAGCTGTTAGTTTACAGGTGCTTCACTGTTTTCCTTTCAAGTTGAATTGACTGTGTTTTGTGGTCTTTCTTTGATGTTTGCTCACAGGTTACTTGACTGGGACATGAGTTCTTCCTAAGTGAGCAAATTGAGCACAAATGCATTCCAGCTTTCCCAAGGTAAAAATCTTTATTTTTTCTTCCCTTTCTGATTCTTTTATTATGCTAATTAATAAACAGTTTTGGAGTAGTAAATTTCTGGGCAGGTTTTTCAAATTTATTTTCTGACAGTTTTTTTGTTGACACTCAAATTGTGGAAAAAAATTTTCCGACTAAAGGAAATATAAAATCAACATTCGTGATGTATGAATTGTGTGTTTCTTTGTTTCCACTTACCAAAGCTGATCCATTGAAGAGTAATCTTACCTACAAAATGCAGAGAAATAGCCATGAGGTTGTGTTCTGTCTGTGGCTTCTCTACATCGAGCAAGGAGATTGCTCTGATTGTGGTGAAACAGCAACTCTTTGAACCGTTGGAATGGACAAACATCAATGTCTTCAAGGATGTGCCTGATTTTAAAACCAAATTAAAGATTTTCATCCACAATTTTTTTTGATAAATAGTGTGAACTGTTAGTAATACTGATATTAGTAGTGGGCAGAAAATTGTATATAATTTTAGTATGGTATAATAGTGTAATTGTGTCCTCTTTTTTGGCGTAAAAGATGGGCGTATATCTTTTTGCTCAATTTAGATTCTGTCTGTTGTTCTGATAATTGATTCAATATATCCTTTAAAGAAGACAAACAGTTAAACAAAGTGTTCTCTAGTTAAACGTATTATAAATGAATTAAAATAGTTATTTAAAATAGATTAATGTCCCCAATTCAGATGTGGCTTCACGAAAGTGGCACAATAAATTGACGATCTTTTATTATTTGATGAATATGGGTTTAGTATAAAGTTGCATTGAAGAATATGGATTTAGTATAAGGTTGCATTATATATACGTCGTTTCAGCTTGCCGGACCGGCCATTTTAAAAGCTAGAAATTGAGGAGAAAATGGAAGTAATTAGTTAGTGCACTATATTGGTATATATTCGTAAATGACTTTGTATGACATGTGAAATCATGATGTGTAACGGAAAATTGAATAATTAATTGAAAGACAGTAGAAGATCCAAGCCCTGTTTTACGTGGCTCTTCGGATCTGGTTTCTATCCTATAACCTGAGTCGATTGATTCAGAACAATAGCGATAGGATTCCTATCACTCGGTTCTGAGTTCGAACACAACAGTCCGATTTTCAGCACCTATACTAAATATTCTATCTCTCTACCACCAAATTCCCAATTTGCCAAGATTAAGGATGGGTCGACAACATCCATCACATGTTGCGGCAAGGCCGTGGCTACACATTTATGAGCAATTCTATCTCTCTTGCCCGTAAACAATTCTAGTACGAGAACCCCAAAGCTAGTCGACATTTGAGCGCTCACACCGTATTATTTAGCAAGTTTTCAATAATTATAATCATATAGGTCTTAGCTACTATCTCGTAGAAACATGATTAGAGATGGGCCCAAAAATTCGAGCGTACCCTATCAACCAACCCGAAAAATTACAACTTACAAGCAGCACAGGAAAAAAGAAAAAGAAAAAATGCTTCTTCGGAAGGCCATCACATCCAAAAATCGATCCAGCACGACGTGCTTCGATGGGGCTGACTCGACATTTTGATATCTCTATAAATAATATCCTACCATCTCCCTCGAAATAGATCATTTATAATCTCCAGGGATTGTCAAAAAAAGAAATATGAGAGTAAGATTGTAATGTAAAAATGTATGTGCTACATATTATATGTAGTGTGAAGTGACTGCCGAAAAAGAAACCATAGGACAATCCGAAAAGGAATATGGGTCAAGTTAAGTGTGACGGAGGGAGTATTATATATAATGTAGAAAAATATTGCATACTAGTGCAGTATAATTTAGAATGTAAAACACATCGAACCTGGAGGTTTGTAGCCAATGGAAACCTTGAGTTGAAGTGACAAAGTACGATCTCCCAGTTGAAACTTCGATAATCCAAAATCGGCAACACGTGTCGTCAAATCTTCATCAAGAAGAACATTGCTCGGCTTCAAATGACAGTGAATTATCGGCATATGACTGTGATATTTGTGCAAGTAATCCAGCGCATAAGCAACATCTATCGCTATGTTCAATCTCTGCATAAAATCCAAACTGCTAGTTGAAAATGCCGCGCTTCTTGATCTTGAGGATGCAGCCATACCTCTATGCTTCCATTTGTTGAAGATAGCAAGAGATAACAAGAGATATGGAAGAGATATAATGAACAACTAATATATATATATATATATATAGGGAAGCACTAGGGTGAAACCTACCCTTAGATGCTTAACTAATACTATATATGAACCACTAGATTAAGAGATTAACGGCTCAGATTTACTGCACATGTATATCAGCATACAGTTACGAAATTATCAGCAAAATGGTATAATTGTAAACAAAATCCCACGATTTAAGGAAAGA
>JAYDZE010539669.1:0-14741 GCA_034509125.1 Monilaria moniliformis
TTTGCAAGAAAGCCGGCTGATGTAACCTTTATTGACACTGTGGCCACTACTCAGCCTATAATGCAAAAGACCTAGACTTCTTTGCTCGATTATAATCACAGATTATATTTGCTCAGAATATGATCACTAGATTATAAAGGGCAAACCATGTAACAATAATAACCATGTAACAATAATATCTCTTCACAAGTGGCAGAGAATGATAGTTCATAGAGTTATTAATACATAAGCAGCTCATAAAGCATGATTTCTAGTCTACAACTCCAACAATCCAAATGTGTGAACATGGTTGGGTTATGACACTAGTTCAAGTGTGAATAAACATCCACAAGTAGTTCCAAAACTGTGTTTGTGCTAGCTACGAAAAAGTCAAAACTCACAGATGCTCACAAACATAGTACATGGCCAGCTGAGATGACAAAGATGTTAGAATTCAAAATTCCAAATAGGCCTAATCCGATAAGGCAGCCCCAAGTCACTAAGGTGAGGTACAATCAGCCAAGACATTCTCACTACGCTAAGTATATTCCAGTCTATTCCAGACAGCCTCAGCACAATCAAGTTTCGTTTACACCTCCACTGAAACACACACAAGCGCATCATCAGTACAAGCACAAACTCAAACCTACAGTTAAGCTTTAGACCAAGGAAAAGCCCCAACTACAAAGAACCATCTGCATCAACTTCAACGGAAAACAAATCCATCTACCTAATAATGTTTGAATCATTCGATAAATTTGGAATCCCAAGAAATGAACTAATGTTTAAGGACCTGATTTCACATGGGTACCTAAAGGTTTGTCTTTTTGCATATTGCGTTGATGGGTCACAGAAAGAAAGATGCGCCAGCCGACAAGCTCATATGCTATATAATCAGTGGATGCACATGGCACATGACCGATTGTAGGAGTATCTTTTCGACTACATCGAGACGAAAGTCTCAAACATCGCATTTGGTGATTGCTCGATAGGTTACACACCAATAGGTATGGTTATCTTGAAATTTGCAATGTTAAGATAAGCAATGTTACCTATGTTTAAGGTCTATAACATGATTTGCTTACCGTTAGCCAATTCGGGGATAACGACTTCACTCTTAAGTTCGCAAGGAATAATTTTTACAATCAAAGATAGGTCATCAAAGAATGTGGTGCTCAGCAGAAAAAGATTTGCAAATCTCTACATGGTTTTATAGGATAAGAGCCCAGCTGAAACATGTCTAGTTAAAAAAACCGCCAGTGAATTCAGCTAGTATGGCACAGAAGACTAAATCACCTCAACGTCAAAACCATAAAAAGCTAGTAAATCATTCTCTAGTAGATGGCATACCGAATATCAGATTCGAGAAGGATCAACTATGTGAAACATGTAAAAGCGGAAAGCAAACTCAAGCTTCATTCAAAAGCAAAACAGCTTACTCCACCAACCGAGTTCTAGAGCTACTTCACTTAAATCTATATGGGCCAATAAATTCTCCAAGATATAACGGTATAAAGTATACACATCGTTACAAAGGCACTTCTAAATAATTATTTTAACATGTTATGTGGAAAGTTAAGACTTCTTAATCTAGAAGTAGGCAGCTAATAGAAAATATGGTTGTTATTTCAAAGGGACCATCAACAAACAACCCTGCTGAAAAGATGTTTGTTGATTCAAGAGGAACCAGCTACCTACCATCATTTAGCTGAGAGAAAAATGAAGTAGATTCACAATAAACAACTAATGAGGTATCAGTTGACTACTATGCTCAGCTGAGAGGTTTAACTATCATTTATTGCTTGAATTTATTTCTCTAATTCTTACCTTCAACATTTATTTCAAATTATTTACTTTAAATATTCGGCAAATACTATTTAACCTCATCTGTAAGTCTTAGCGAAGTATAGCAAGGAATCTATAACATGCAGGGCATTAATTGCTGACAAGACATAAAGTATTTATGTCAGGTGTGTGGGAAAATGAATCGTCCAAACTACCACCATGTGCTCAAATTTTCCCGCTATAAATGACGTGCATACTCAACCGCTCGAGTTCATCACATCCAAATCCTCTATTGTTACTCTGCCAAAAAAAATTATTACAATCTCAGTAGCTCAAACACATGACCATCACAATCAAGAGAGAAATCAATTTTCTAGAACTCAACTTCTCCCATGAACCAGTCATGTCATTATCTCGGACCGTTCATAACGATGTGAATGAAATATTCACTCTATTCTACAACACTCTATAGAAAATGACGAATGGACCGTATGAGGCCAAAATTGAAGTTCGTCATGATGACAACATACAGAAAAAGAAGAAAGTGTTCACTATCAATGTGAACAAGTGCATAGAGAACCTTTATTTATTCCCAGTGCTGGAGATATACTTCCAGATGCCCTGCCAATTGAATATGTGCTTCAAGATATGAATACTATGCTGAAAACCCCTCTTCCAACTTACCACGCAACATTGTCGAAGGCTAGGCTGAAGCCAAGGTATAAAGTCCTTATCACTATCATACAGAAGAGACTTTTAAGAATATGTGGATCCTTCTACCAAACAAGCTCTCAATAATAGAGTTTGATGGTAGATGTTCTTTTCTATAAATAGTGCAACTAGGAAAAGTTTTTATGGAATTTGTTGGTGAAAGAGTTGGAGATGTTCAAGGATGGAAAGAAAGTCAGGTTGGGCACCAAAATCTTAGCCATTATCTAGAATCAGTTGGAGAATCATACGATCTTCTATGACCAATGCAGGGACTTCCTCAAGAAAAACATCATCCTCAAGACAAAGCAAACTGCTCTATATACTTTGGGAATTCATCCCTCATAATTAGGAAGAGCGAAGGCCACCAAGAGAATTGAAGAGAAAGATATAGCCCCCCAAATGCATCTTTGCCTCACAAGGCAAGCTCTTAAGGAGGCCAAGTTGGACATATCCAAGCTTGATCTGCATGAGACCTACAATGGGGTGACTAAATTAATTGCAGAGAAATCAGCTAGCCCTCACTTGGCTGAAGAGATGGGGGCATTTGTTGATGAGACTACACCAAAGAAAATAAGACGTGTACTTAGGTTCTTGAAGTGATCATGAACGATCCACATGAAGCGTGACATTAAGAGACGGACCATTTTATGGATATCAGGAGGCCGAGGACAAGAGCAATGATGAGAAAGATGAAGGAGACTTTAACCCACTTGATCCGAAGTCTCACGATACAAGAAGAATTCAAGGTTGAGGGACGCCCCGCTCGGAAGACATTGCTCAAAGCAAATGAGCCACCCAAAGACACCACAAGCAGCACACGGACCGTGTGTCAACCTCCACAGGTATCACAACCCGCGCGGGTGTTCGGAGATGGCTCTAGTAGTAGGCATCAACCGATTCGTGTGGGAGCCTATCTTGTCCCACACATTTCATTTTCGGAAGCGGTCCTCGCCAAGTCACAGCCTCCAAACAGACCATGTGGAATGCTCATATTTTCCACACATACCATTTTTCTGTTCGCGTCTAACATGTTGACTTCCATCCATGTACTTGTTATTTTCTTTTATGCACTTATTTCACCCAACAAACTTTAGTACTATTTGGAAATGGGATTGAAATATTATTTGTTTTAGTTTAAACTTGTACAACAACCCTTTGTCTCTTTTAAAAGGAATTGTGCTTCCATTTTGTAACTTAGAATATCATCAATGCTGCAAAACTCCATTTAGAGAGTGCCCCCTTTTGGTTGAACTTTATCCTTGTTTGAATTCCATACTTGTGTGTGTGGTTGCATTGTTTAGCTAGTTAGTCAATGTAAAAGTATGCATGTAGTTTAGTGTTTGCTAGAATTTGGAGTTTTGCAAGTGATTGTCCTAGTGAAAGTAGCAAAGATTGCCTCAACTGTCTTGGTTGAGGTCCTTGGTCCTATGAAGGTGTCTTGTTCACAAATATTTCTACATCTTCTTAAATCCTTTATGCCTTTCCTCTTTGGTTCAACTTTTTTTGGGTTGAATCCACCTTATTTTTTTCTTCTTTTGCTTGGGGTTCTTGCAAGGGCAAATCTTGGGAGTTCTTATAATTTCATGGTGGATTCACATCAATTTGCTTACCATTTTTGTTCATTTTGCTTTTGATTTTGGAAATATGTTTTGAGCTTTTTTCATACTGAAAATTTTACATATGTTCTTTGATGTGTTTAGTATCTATCTGCAAAATTTGGGTTAAAACTTTCATCGTTCGGTTGGTCAAATAATTCGTGAAGTTGCTACCCTGTTTTCGTATCCTGTTTTGATATCTTGGAAAGAAACAAAGAAAAATCATAGCAAATAAAATCCTGACTTGTTGGGGCTATCATAATCATATTATAGACCCTTTGATTGATGTTTCCACCATGTTTCATCTAATTTGGGTTTGGGTAGCCTATGACGAAAAAATTCACAAGTTGCTTGAAATTCTTGCGCATTTTCAGCTTCTAATACTCCTTTTGATTGTGTATTGTTTGAAATTTTGTAGCTCTTTCTTGTGTCTTGTCTATTTTTCACTATCTTTTTTAGTTCTACTTGTTAGTAGGCATTGGCTTGTTTTTGTGCTTAACATTGTTTCAGCTTGTTGGTAATCATCCCACAATGCACGCGATTGAAGTCATACAAGGTTGTGAGTGAGGAATTACCATGGCCTACTAAATTCTAATCTTCTGAGTGAAATTGGAGTGTGAATGGGGGTTGGGGAAGACAGTTGGGACATGAGCTCCGTACAAAAACCTTTGTTCTTGTGTGTGTGTGTGTGACTTCCTAACCAAACCATGGGACTCATTCATTTTAGATTCCATTTTCTTTATTTTTCTTGTCTTTTGCTCTATTGTAGGTGATCGTCATCATGGCACCCATTATTGGAGCATAATCTCGGAATTTTTTTCCAAGGAGGGAGGAAGGTGACCGTCCTCATCCTCTGGCTCGAGTGTAGAGAAGATGTTAGCTACCTTGATGGCCAAGATGGAGGAAATTCAAAGGGACGTTGCCAACTTAAAGGAACAAAACACACGAATAGTGGGATCCCCAGTAACACTTCCTACACCTCATGGAAATCCCTTTGTTGGGTCTAGAATGCATGACGGTGAAAGAGGGTGTACGAGGACGGGAAGTGAGTTTGCAGATGATGATTATAGCATGGATGAACATAGTGGTGAAAGATTGACTTGGAGAAATGAACCAAGATACCAAGACCATGGTTATGGTAGATGAGGTAAGAGAGGAAGAGGCCTTCTACATCGTGATAGATGATACAATATGAGGAATAGAGGCTATGGGGGCTATGGAGGAGATGAACGGGGAGGTATCTGAGGGATGAAGATGAGGAAAGATATGAGGACCCCAATAAGAACTTCAAGCACACCATACCCGAGTTCCATGGGAAGTTTGACCAGGAAGCTTATCTAGAATGAGAGATGCAAGTAGAAAAGATCTTTTCCCTCTAAAACTATGCCAAGGGGGATAATGTCAAGTTAGCCATTGCAGAGTTTAGAGGTCATGCTGATACTTAGTGGTCCGATTTGATAAAGTGAATGAGGAATCGGGAAAGGGAAGTGAGGACTTGGATGAAATTGAATGATTTGATGAGCGTTATCTTTGTACCAAAGTCCTACTTCCACAAGCATATATGAGAATTGTAAGACTTGAAGCAAGACTCCAAGTGTGTTATGAACTACTTCTATGAGTTGGTTTCTTTGAAGAACAAAGTGGGAATTGAAGAGAGTGAAGAGGTCACTCAAGATAGATTCATATATGGACTCAATCTCAATATCAAGTATAAGGTTCAAATGGAAGCTCAATGAGGTATCTCCATGGATGAAGTACTTATATTTGCCGAGACTTTTGAAAGGAAAATGAAGAAGATGAATCAATCCAAGAAGGTAGAAGTGCCTACCACCACCACCACCCAACCAAATGCACCACCTAAGGCATTGCCAGTCCTCTACCCTAGAAGAATGTCACACCAACTAGTGAAAGAAGGATCCAATGCTTAAAGTGTAAGGGTTATGGTCATTATGCAAAAGATTGTGTTAACCAAAGAGTGATGATCATTGGCATTGATAGAGAAGTTTATAGTGTGAATGAACAGGAACCAAATGCAACACATGAAGAGGAAGTGTATGCTAACACTATTATTGGTTTCTCTAGTGATTATGAAATTCTAGGAGAGTGCAAGGCACTTGTGGTGCTTAGAACTTTGAGTTTTCAACCTAAGCATGAGGAGTGTTTGGAGCAAAGGTCCAATATTTTCCACATTAAGTGTAAGGTGAAATCCAAGACTTGTTTGGTGATAATTGATGGTGGATGTTGTGAGCGACAAGTTGGTCTCAAAACACTCCCTTAAAGCTCCTAGCAACATAGTCCTTACAAGCTTCAATGGTTAGGAGCAAATAGTGAGTTGGTGGTCAAAGCTTAAGCTAAGGTGCCCTTGAAGATTGGTGAGCTAGAAGAGAAGGTTAATTGTGATATCATTCATATGAGCGCCTGTCATGTGCTTCTTGGAAGGCAATGGGAGTATGACAAGAAGACTTTCAAAAATTGACCATGTGGGAGGCTTACATGTCCCACACGGACCGTTTAGCTATTCGCGTCCAGCATGTTGACTTCCGTCCATGTACTTGTTATTTCCTTTTATTAACTATTTTCCCAACAAACTTTAGTGATACTTAGAAAGAGGATTATGATGTCATTTGCTTTGGTTTAAACTTGTCCAACAACCATTTGTCTCTTTCAAAATGGTTTTGGCTTCCAGTTTATAACTTAGAATTCGATAAATGCTGCAAAACTCAATTAGAGAGTGCTCCATTTTGGTTGAACTTTATCCTTGTTTGAATTTCATACATGTGTGTGTGTTTGAATTATTTAACTTGTTAGTCAATGTAAAAGTATCCATCTAGTTTAGTGTTTGCTAGATTGTGAAGTTTTGCAAGGGATTGTCTTAGTGAAAGTAGCCAATGACTGCCTCCATTGTCTTGGTTGAGGTTCTTGGTCTGGGAAGGTGTCTTGTTCACAAACACTTGTACATCTCCTTAAAGTCTTCATCCATTTATTCTTTAGGTCAACTTTTTATTAGTTGAATCCACTCTA
This sequence comes from Monilaria moniliformis, assembly GCA_034509125.1. NCBI lineage: Eukaryota > Viridiplantae > Streptophyta > Magnoliopsida > Caryophyllales > Aizoaceae > Monilaria > Monilaria moniliformis. Next base: position 7,092 of record JAYDZE010539669.1, read on the forward strand.
TCATTTTCTTCTTTTTCTCGGAGTTCTTGTAAGGGCAAATCTTGGGAGTACTTATAATTTCATGGTGGATTCACATCAGTTCTCCATGGTAGAAATCTCTCCAGCTACCCAAAATAGTCAATCTCCTCCACAAACTTCTTGGGAGAGCCTCCTAAAAAATACGAAAGTTCTACGCAAATGGACTGCCCAAAAATCCTCTGCGAGCAAACTAGCCACATATATATACTTACATCGGTGCTTCTCATTTCTCCTTCCACAACCAGAGAAGTTGTCTTCTCGTATAAAGCTGTCTTATCGTATAAAGCCACCTCCTCCCCACCAAAGAACCTCCAACCCAGAAAAGCTCTCATCGCACCTTTCTATCTACTCCTCAGCCATTGAACAAAGATCTTATGCCCCAAGCAGCCTAGTTTCTCAGCCAGCTCCGTCGCAACCTAATCCCCAACTTCAAAAAGTAATCAAAGAGATAGCTAGCAAAGAAGGCCCCTTTAACTCTTTCGTCCCTCCAATGAATGATTTGTTGGAATGAATGGCCAATGTTGAGGCAGCCTTCATAATAACCTTGAAAAAGAATGTACGTTTTCAGAAATGGACCACCAACCACATGCACCGGGTCTAGAAGTGCTCTCTTAAGGACTCAATAAGAAAATGGGCAAGCTGCATCAAGAACAACTCGCACACCACAACGATCATCTAGCTTTGGTAAAGTAGATATTTGAATTTGTCATCCAGGAAGCTGAAACCAAAGAAGAACTTGAGTGAAAAAGTATGTCCTAGGTGGCACCTCTCAAATTAAGAAGAGAATGAGAAGTAAATGAGCTAGCTGCCCAAGTCAAAGGAAATTAAGAATTCAAAGTTGAAAATGAGCATGCAGCTGAAAGGATGAAGTATAGTACAGCTAGGAGAAAATAGCCAGGAGCGTCAAAAGTGACAACTAGATTAGCTGACTAGGGCTGGGGAAAAATACCGAAATACCGGTATACCGGACTTATCGTACCGAAAAAATACCGAAAATACCGAAAATTCGGTATACCGTAAATTTCGGTACGGTATGATACCTTACCGTATGGTTACGGTACGGTAACGGTATGAAATTCTCTATACCGCGGTATACCGAATTTTCGGTATGTACCGTAATTATCGGTATATACCGTTATAAACGGTATATACCGTTATTACGGTATATACCGTTTAACGGTATAACGGTATATACCGGATTTTAATACCATACCGGAAATATACATATTAAAGATATTTATAATTATATTTATAATTCTATCATTTTATTTAAAAGAAAAAACTAAAATCCTTCCTAACCTAAAGACTCGTCCTCCAGCAAACTAAATATTTCATTTGCAGTTTTGAAATCGCCGCGCCGCCTCCTCCTATCTCCACTCTCCAGCAGTCAGCGGCGGTCTGACTGCGGACTGCCTGAGACGGCGGTATCACCTTTCACAGCCACCGCAGCCGCGCAGCGTCATTCCTCTCTCATTGCTCCGCGCAGCGTCACCTTTCACAGCCACCACCCGCGTCCGCGCTGCTCTCCAGGTGTCCCCTTCATCTCTCTCTCTCTTCTCTCTCTCTCTCTCTGTTTCGTCTTTTGCAAATGAAGCTTGTTTCGTCTTTTGCTCCGACATTCTCTGTTTGGGGCTTGGATTGAGCGTGTCTCAATTTTGGGGGATTTAGGTGAACTTTGTTGGTTTGAGTTGTGGAAATGTTGGGGAAATGTCGGGAACTTTGTTGGTTTGAGTTGTGGAAATGTTGGGGGATTCAGCCTGCTATCAATTAGGGAGGGAGAGAGAGAGAGAGAGAGAGAGAGAGAGAGAAAGAGAGAGAGAGATAATTGGGAAGCAGCAGCCATGTAGAGGATTGAGAGCTTTAGATTTATGTGAAATTGTTAGTTCTAGTTGGAAGCTTTCTAACTAACAAGTTTATTTTGCTGGAAATTGGGCAAAAAAGTATATATACATGGCTTAAATTTGTTGAATAATGTAATTTATCAACTCTTGCTTATCATATACACAAAAGTTTAAGAAAATAGACAACACTGAGGAATTGATTTTGAGGGAGGGAAAAAGAGAGATTAGAAACTGATGCCCAAAGCAGTTTAATTAAGATTAATACCCACTTTCTTTAGGTTTTAACATGCATTTAGAAGGCTGTCTTGATATTACCTAACCTCAATAATGATATATTCATCTCCTTCTTCTACCAACCCCTCAACCCTTTCTCCTCAACTAGTATATTTTAGATGTTCCTTGAAATTCAAGATCCTCATCTTGTGTTAATTAATTGAGGAAATGATTTTGCATTTAATCTGCATCTTAGCATCTGATAATTGATCACCATTACTATTTCTGGATCAATTCAACGTAGCATTTGGAAAAATAAAATATCAATTTTGATATGAATATGTGTAAATGATAATTTTAACATGATTGCCACATGCGAGAATTTGAAATTCAAACTAGTCGTGGGCACTAAGTTAATATTGCAATGCGTATTTTGTTGCATTATTTTATGATTTATTTATAATTATATTGTTCATATAATCTCATCAAAATAACACACACAATGGTTAATAGCATATACTTTTAGCTAATATCCGTCATTATTAGTATTATATACAAGCTGATAAAAATATATTTTATAAACTTTATATATATCTCAAGTCTAATTGATCCCTCAGCAAAAAATTAAATAAGTTTAGAAACTGAATTGCGCTTTAAATTTAGGTTATTAGTTGACTGTTGTCAGGTCAGGTAGGTGACATTTGTTAGATTTATTTTCACTTTATAGTTTTTTGGTCATAATAATTCTTTTGTTTGATATTATGTTTGTCAGTTTGTGATAAAACAAAATATTCATACTGGAATATTTGTTTCTTTTCAGAATGGAATCAGAATCGTATCACTCACTTCCAAATCCATGTACTTCTGAAACACCAAGCAGACTAGATACTTCAACAAATGATGATGGTACTAGTCGAAAAGGAGAATGACCAATAGAAGATTCAACACAAAAACCACCTCTAGCTCCTAAAAAGAGAACCGGAAGCCCATTTTGGGAGCATTGCCAAAAAGGAACAAGGAAGACGAGTGATGGCACAATACAACAAATTGGGATATGCAGCTACTGCAAAACTGAAATACCAGCTGTTTCTGGGAGTACTAGTGGGTTGAAAAATCATTTAGTGAAGAGATGCAAGTCAAGTCCACTATATGGTGTGAGCTGTAGTGAGAAAGGTCAAACTGTGTTGACCAACGAGATTATGGGGCAAGGAAGTCACATAGTTTCTCACACTTTTAATCAAAGAAGATGTGAATTGAAGCTTACGGAGTACGTGATTACTGATGAAGTACCCTTTCGAGCTGTCGAAGGGAAGGGATTCGTTGGTCTTCTCCATGAATTACAACCGAAATTTCGAATTCCCGACAGAAAAAAAGTTGCAGGTATGGTTTATGCTTTGTTTTTAGATGAGAAAAGGAAAATTCAAAGTGTGCTTAATGGGCAAAGGGTGAGTATTACTACTGACACTTGGACATCTATTCAAAACATAAATTACATGGTTGTCACAGCTCACTTTTTAGATAGTAATTGGAAGTTGCACAAAAGAATAATTAACTTTACAAAAATCACAAGCCATGTCGGGGAAGAAATTGGCAAGATGATTGAAGTTTGTTTGAGAGAGTGGGGGATAGAAAAAGTATTTTCGATAGTAGTTGATAATGCATCTTCTAATGATAATGCAATTGACTACTTGAAAAGAAGAATGAGGATTGAAAATACTTTATTGTTTGATGGAAAATATTTGCATTTGAGATGTGCTTGTCATATACTTAACTTGATTGTTAAGGATGGCTTGAAAGAGCTTAATTCTTCAGTTAAGTCTATCAGGAATGCGGTTGTGTTTCTTCATTCTTCTCCTTCTAGGTTGAATAAATTTAGGGAGTTTGCCGTACTAGCCAAGTTTTCTAGTACGTCAACGGTACCTATGGATGTGAAAACTAGGTGGAATTCTACTTATAAAATGCTTGACGTTGCATTGATGTATAGAAGGGTGTTTGAAATGATGGCTGAAGAATAGGTTCCTTTCATGAAATACTTTTGTGAAAAGGATGACAAGGGTAAAGAAAGGATAGGGCCTCCAATTGCAGGTGATTCGGAGAATGCAAAAGCATTTGTACACTTTCTCAAGAAATTCTATGATGCTACCTTATAGCTAAGTGCATCAAAAACTCTTATATCCCAATTGATTTCACTTTCAATTTTTGCTCTCCAAATTGAGATTGAGAAAAAATGTAATGATGATGTGAATCCGACTCTTACTGAAGTTACAAAAGCAACGAAAGAAAATTTTGACAAATACTGCGGAGATTGGACTAAAGTAAATCCTTTGATTTTTATTGCTAATGTCTTGGATCCAAGGATCAAGCTTCAAATGCTTAAAGTTAGCATCAATAAATTGAGAGTCAAGAAATTGGGAGGTGTTGGTGAAGAAGTTCAAGAGCTGTGTAATTGATTTAAAAATGACTTGATAACTTTGTGGGCAGAGTATAAGTGAGTGAAAGATATAATGCTCATTGAGATGTCACTCCTTGATTGTGGTGATGATGGAGACGTTATTGGTAAAAGTGGTGAGCATCTTTACGATGAATTGTACCATGATGTGCAAGATGAAACTGAATAGGAACAACTTCAACAAATATCTAATGAAGTGGACAAGTACCTAGCCCATGAGATCGAGAAGCGGTCTAATCTTACTTTCGATCTTTTGGAGTGGTGGAAAGGAAGTGAAACTAGGTATCCAATCCTTTCACTAATTGCAAAGGATATATTTTCAATTCCAAACTCAACAGTTGCTAGTGAGTCCGCTTTTAGCTAGGGTAAAAGGGTTGTAGATCCTTTTAGAACTAGTTTGAGTCCAAAAATGGTAGAGGCACTGGTGTGTTCCAATGATTGGCTCAAAGCAGATGATTTTAGCTTATATAAGGATCCAACTGATGATGATCTTAATTTGTATAGAGAAATTGAAGAAATTGAAAAGAGTAAGTGTTTCTTTATTTTATTAAGTTTTTTATTTTATATATGTTTATCATTTTTTGTGTTTTCTTTGTAGATGCAAACATAAGTGGAGATGGCTCTCAAATTTTATCTCATACTTGATCTAATTCATTTATTTGAAGTCATCTCTAATACAACTCTTCATTGAAGAAGGTTAATCATGCTATTTATCGAATCATTTTTTATAGTTTGGTAACTATTTGATGATTATGTAGTTATTGAATGCTTATGTTATGTGATGTTATTTAGTCTTAATGTAGTGTGATGTTATGTTGTTGTTGAATGCTTGCATATTATGTTTTCAAAATACAATCACCCCTTTATTTTGTTGATGTTGTCAGCTGTTTTAGAGAGTTAAAAGTTTTTGAATTTACTACTCAGTTGCATTTTGATGAAGCTTCACTGTTGTTACTGATACTTTGTTTATGTTTTTAGAGAGTCAAAAAATCTGAATATTAAGTTTTTCTCGTAGGTAAGTACAGGTTTTAAGGCATGATATTTTTTGTTATCTTGATTTCATTGTAGACATCATACATCAATGTGAAAAATATTTCATAGGGTAGGGAGCACAGATGAATTGTTGGTTATTTTATACTGTATGTATTGTTTTATTTGGTTACGGTATGGTCATATCATAGATATAAAATAATGATCTGAATGTTAAGGTGTAATAAGTTTTTCTTGGCAGTAGGCATAGGTTTTAAACATCACTTTTCGACATTCTTTCTCAAATTTTTCAAATGCCATGTTTCACCTAATAAATATTACTTCTTATATGTAGGTTTATGATGGAAAATTAATCGCCAATGGGGTTGCGACTTGCGAAATATGAAGACAATCAAGATTTTATGTATTGTGATTGGACTTTATGAATTGTGTTTCTAACTTTGTATTGTGATACGATGTTGAATGTTGTGATGAAGTTTCTATTGTTGAGATGTGAACAATATGTTTATTTGGTTGTGTAATTATGTTGGATTTTTATTAATTTAGATACATAATATTTTGAAAGGCTATTTTTAATATTTTTGGTATAACAATATTTCGGTATTCCATCCCGAAATTTGGTATACCGTCAAGTATGGTATACCTAAAGGTACGGTATACCGGATCACAGTACGGCATACCGTAAATAAGGTACAGTAACGGTATTCAATTATCTCCATACCGAAATCTCGGTATACCGAAAGATTCGGTAAGTTAACGGTATGATATTTACTCATACTGGTATTTTCGGTATGGGAGTTTCGGTACGGTATACCGTACCTTCCCACCTCTACTCATAACTTCACCCAAAAAGATTTTGGTAGTTTGGAGTGCGACAGCATATATGTGATTCTTTCACAAATTGTTATGTTCGTCCTCTCTGCCACACCATTGTGTTGAGGGGTCTTTGAGACGTTTTTCTCAAGCGTAATACCATTGTTCCTATAGTGTTGCTCAAACAAGCCCTGGTACTCGTCGTCATTGCCTGCACGAACACACTTCAGTTTCCTTCCCGTCTGTCTCTCGACTTTTGCTTAAAAATGCTTAAAGACCTCCAAAGTTTGGTCTTTGGTTTTCAAAGCAAAACACCAAACTTTTTTTGAAAAATCATCAATGAAAGCGACGAAATATAATGCGCCACCAAGAGTTCTGTCTTTCATGTAGCACAAATCAGTGTGCATCAAATCAAGAGCTTGAGCTCTTCTTTAGAGAGAGAAGCTTTTGAATGAAACTATGTGTTGTTTTCCGGCCAAACAATCAACACAGGTTTCCAAGTGCACTCATTTTATCTCAGGTAGCCCTGTCCAAACGGGTATCTGCGGGTACCCGACCCGAACAATCGGGTACCCGCACCCAAAAAATGGTTCTACATGGAACCCGATGCATGAACCGGGTACCCGATTACCCGAGTCGGGTAACCGTACCCGAGCAATCGGGTACCCGATTATCCATTTTTTTTTATCTTGTTTGTTTACTTGATTTGTCACTTTTGTGTATTGTGAATTGTAAAATCATGTATCAAATTGCAAATGTATATCACAAATTGACAATTATTTGATAACAAACTGATAACAAATTTCGAATTTGATAAAAAAAGTGAAAGTGGATGATTTGTGAATTTCTATATAATTTGCAATTTGATAAAATTTTCGATTAGTTAAATAGACGATTCGATATTAGAGAAGCTCTATAAAAAATGGCTTCTTTTTGCTAAATTAGCTTAATTACATAATATAAGATCCCCTTAATTACAATTTACATATATATATAAAGCTTATTTATGTATTTATAATTTATACATATCAATATATGATATATCATTTATGAAAAAAATCGAAATATCCCCTTAGTTCATTCTAATTTCCATCTGTTTTTTTAATTGTTTCACAATTCACAATTTTAAAACCAAAATCAACATCCAAATATCCAATCATGAATCGCCCATCATCCATCATAAATTCATCATAATAGCAAGTTAGAAACAATTTAAACAAGCTAACAACCAATTAATATAAAGTTAAATCATACATCTTCATCCATCATGTCATGGGTGTGGGCCAGGGCCACTCTGACTCTGTGCAGTACTCGTGTCTACGATTT